>JAODUO010000769.1:0-160000 GCA_025642075.2 Ridgeia piscesae
GGTATAACTGGATTCGCGCACCAAAGCTGAAAGAATCCGGCGTCGGTCTGGCACGATTACATTCTCAATGCATATCCTTACCGCAACTGTGTGAGTATGCGTTAAAAAGGGTTGGGTTTAAATTTTTATCCAATTTATATGCGCATCGCATATGGGGATTGGGAGCTGACTTGATTTGGCTCAATCACATTAGTATCAAATTTATTTCGGTTGGTCCGTTGGCCCGCTTTTAATTATTTATTTATATTTTATAAATAAATATAAAATTAATTATAATTTTCAACAGATTGGTTATCAAAAATGTGCTAATAAAATCATTGCAACTGCAATTAAATTGTATTGCAATGAATATTCTTGCTGCACTCGATCAAATAAAATGTGTGTATTTCATTAACAAATAAATATAAATGTCACATCGCTTTAAATTTCATTTATTTAAAAATTTGTCCTTAAAACAGCATTACGTAAGGAATATATTTATATTTTTGTACTACATTTTGAAACTGCAATCCTCACCACACAACACCAAAAACCACAAAAAAACAAAACAAAAAAAAAAATAAATAATAATAAATATATAATATTATATATATTTAATATATTATATAATATTATCATTACCCATCTTACACACTGGAATCATCATTACAAGGTACAAAAATAGATTTTTCTTCTTGTGTTTCTCTTGATCCAATGCTAATATAATGCCTATTTTGATAACAGATAATAATGAAAATTTAACGTCTTAACAATTTCTAAATGCCTAAAAGTATCTTGCATTACCGACCCGGATTTTCACTTTCAACACGCTGTGATTACTCACCCAAGTACCCTTCCTCAGCAACTGCTTGTCGCTTCACGTTTACAGCCTAACTACATGGTATTTCAGAAACTGTTTACTTTTTTTTGTATGTGTGGCTAGAATTTTTTTATATTTAGCTTCATGCACATTGTGGAAATATTGGTATTAATGAATAATTAACAGTAACTTAATTTCCCATAAATTTCTTCAACAAATATCTCGTACAGTATGGAAAAACCATCGATCACAAGACACTAGATCGGGACACAGATGCTTTCGGATCAACTCTAAAGTCCATGTCAACATTACCCCACACTCAAGCACCACTAACAGTATAAGGAAACTGATCAAGTATTAACGTAACGAATATAGTCAAATTGTTCTATTACCCTCATGTATATGAATGGATTGTAAAACATTGTGTATATTATATGTTATATATATATATATATATATATATATATATATATATATATATATATAGTGTATGTTGTTGTGTGTGTGTGTGTGTGTGTTGTGTGTGTGTGTCGATGATGAGCATGTATTATGATGTAGTATATGGGAAAAGATTATCAATACAATTACGTAAATCGTTTGTGTTTTAAATCGTGTACATATACTATATTATTAAGTAATAACCATGAACATGTTCTAAAGACGAACTGTGACAATTATATAGATTATGATGTGTGTTACGATGAAAAATACAGGCAGCCATTTGTATGGGCGGCTTGATCAAGTGCTAAGCAATCTAGACATTGATTCAAATGTGCTGTTCAATATTGTAATTAAATGTCGCATGCATATTCAATAAATTAGCAACAAAATTTAAATAATATATATATATAATATATATATATATATATATATATATATATATATATAAATATAAAAAAAAACGAAAACACACCACCACGCACAAACAATTTTAAACATATGTTTTTGTGGGCCAAGCAAAAAGGTTTAAAGTTCCCTTAAAACATGGCCCTTGCGAAAGGTGCCCTGTCACAGTATGCGAAGATTGTGTATCGATGTCGGCCAGGCGCCATTGGCAGATATCTCAGGATAATGATGTTGACAGATCAACGACGATACCTGTCCTGTGCGAAGTGGAAGTGAGAGGAGTGCGCGGTAAGATCTGTTTGAATTCTGTTTATGTAAGCCTTTTTGGGCGCGAGTAGACAAGTAGTTATAAGCCCAAAGGCCTATTATCCCAGGGGTGTTTGCTGAAAATACCGATTTTGCCAATTTGTTATTTTCCCGACGGAACATATTGGTTCCTGTTAAAGGCGATATTGTCGAACTCATACAAGACAGGTAGTTTTAATATACTTTCAGCTATCACCAAAGGTTGACAGTTTATAGTATCAACTTTAGCTAAGCCAGTTATGGCCGTTTGGAACATTGACATTGACTCGTTCACCCGCATAATATTATTCGCACAGCTGTACAGACAGTAGTTTATAACTGTATTAACTAACCCTCGTGAAGTCATTGTAGCGTGCCTCAATGTTTTCCAGAGATGTTAAAATAGATTCGTTCAGTTGAACAGGTAAGCGATGGGGTTATCATCACCACTTTTATAATGATGATGATAGTGTCCCGTTGTTGGGCGAAAGCCTCAGCATGGGGCTTCCACATCTGTCTACCATGCGCTATCCCTCCTGGCCCAGGGTTGGTTTTTTAACCTTTTTTTTTTTTAAAAATTCGGACCTATTTTTCCAACCCCCCGGGTTTTCCCGGGGTTATGCATACCGTAATTTGAGCATTCCCAATATTTTGATACGGCGCTATGCTGTATGCTGTAAGTCAATTTTCTATTTGTCCTAAGCCTAATAGTAATGCAGTGATAGATGCTATATACTATGTTACACAAAGTGTACAGTTACACATTTAGGTAAAATGCTTGTGTGTATTTAACTTATTGTGTGTTTTTTTTAAAATTGGTTGAGCTTGGGACCCTTGACAGGGAATTACCCCCCGAAAGTGGGTGATAACTAACCCCGGGCGACGTTCCCCTGGGGGAAAAAAGCAGTAATGCAGCAACGGAATTGCAAACCAATATGATATCGTAACTTCTGAGGAAATGAGTGCACAATGTTTTTGGGACGTAGATTTATCATTCATGATAGCATGTATTACTTTTGATGAATAGTAAGGAAGTTCACTAAGTAATTGTAACGTATATACATATGCATTACAATGATGGTTAACACTTAGTACTTCATTGTTTAATAGTTAAACATCGGGGTGCATTGAGATAGTTCGGGGGTACATTTGGAAACATTTTTTTGGGGCTTTTGTGGGCCTCGGCCTGGTTTGTCCCCCGCCTTCGTTGTTTCTAGGTGGAATCTTGTTAAATGTTGTTAATAATAATACCTTTTGTAACGAATGAATTTTTCTGAACATTCGGGGTGAAACTGTGAAATTACTTGGTTTAAATTTATTATTTTAGAAAAAGGGGCCCGTAATAGCTGCGATGAAAGGGAAATTAAAATTAATAAAAAAAAACAGAAAGTTCGGCCAAATACAAAGGGAAAAAATGCAAGGAAGGGGTTTCAATAAAAAACGTGGGGTTCAGGGGTTTTTAAGTCAAGAGTGTCTTAAAGGGCCCTTCTAAAGGAAGCAAAACAATCGGAAGTTTTACGGTAAAGTTTAAGAGGCAGGGGGAAAAAAAAAAGTCAATAAAAAGAATTTCGAAATTTTACAATTTTTTTATTTTTTAAAAACCAAAAAAAAATTAATTTTGGGGTTCCAAAAAAATAATTTTTAAAACCCGGGAAATGATTAACTCCAAGTAGCAAGGTTGCTCCAAAGAAATCAGGAAGATAACATGATACATTTAAAATAAAAATTTTTTTATTAATATATATAATATAAAATATATATATATATATATATATATATATATATAAAATATTAATATATGTAATTAATTGTATTATATATTTCGGTACCAAAATTCAATTGATGTATTCCTTTCACAGTTAATGACATAGTTGTTAAGGAGACAAAGAATTGTGTTTTTGACAAAATAAATACTGAAAATAAATTATAAGCAGTATGTAGAGATCATGTTTGCTATCATTTCATTTCTTGTTGAAAATAGCTAAATACATATACATCACTGTTATATTATATTATACTGATACGAGGTGCCGATGTCAAGCAATAACTTCAGTTATGCAATATCTGTTTTTTTTTCACGTTTGGCAAGTGTATGTTGTAGCGCGCCTTGGAGCGTGACGATGTTTTTGCAGTAGAAGCATGCCATCTGTTGAAAATTATCCACATCTAATTCGTTCATACTTTACGTTGTCATGGCAACAATATAAATAAACTGGAAGTCGTAAACACGCGTTCGCTTAACAACCCAAAATTCGGGGAATTGTCGGATACCATCGCTGCCACTTCTCCGCGAAAGAAAATTTAAAAACCATTGGGTTTTAAAATTTCTTTTGGGTGGGGTTACGGGGCGGAGAGCGCAATGGGAGGATTTGGGAAATTTCCGACAATTTTGCCCCTTTTCCCGGGGAAAAAAAAATTGAAGGGGGGAATTTCAAAAACCGAAAGAGGGGCGAAACGCCCGGACCCTTCCGTTTATTTAATTTTTTGGAAAACCAAAGTAAAAAAATGAAAAATTTTAAAATTTAAAAAATTTTTTAAAGAAAGGCTGTTCTTCAAAAACGTCCCCGCTCCAGGCCGCTAAACATACCTTCCCAAAAGAACAATTTAGAATTTTTCGAATTGAAATAATGAAGTATTGCTTAATCGGCATTATAGTATAATATAAAATAACATATGTATATTATTTAGCTATTTAACAAGAATGAATGATAGCAAAATATTCTACATCCTGCATAATTTATTTATAATTTATTTTTCAAACACCTTTGTCTCCTTAACACCCATGTCATTCTGTAAGATCTCAATTGTAGTATTTTGTGTACTTCATGGTTTTTTGAAACTTGCAATCCGTCGACTAATGACACATAAACCTTTTCAAATAATTTTACATTAATACATAATTAATATAATATATATATATATATATATATATATATATATATATATATATATATAGTTATATTCGAATATAGTTATATACCAATGATGTACTCAGTGTTATCTTCCTGATTTCTTTGGAGCAACCTTGCTACTTGGAGTTAATCACTTCATCTGAACAAAGGCAATTTACAAATAACGTAGAGAATCTTTTTCTGTGTCTGTGTGTTTACTGCTTGATCCAATGGACGTAATGTAATAAATTATGTCCTGTGATGTGTTGATGAACAGCATGAAAACTAATTGTAAAATTTCGAAACTGTACTTTTTATTGACATTTATTTTCTTTAAACTGCCATAACAACGTACCTCTTAGACATTTACACGTATAGCTTCCGATATGATTTTTGCACGTTCCTCCATTAAGACACGGCGTGCTAAGACACTCTTGAACGTCATTCTCACAAAGTACACCTGTGTATCCTTGCACGCAACAACATCGCTTGTTCCAGCAAGTTCCACCGTTCTTACATGGACCTATATCTGGACAGGCTGGGTCAGTTTTCTGATTGAAATCCCTGTCCTTGCACTCTTTTCCTTTGTATCCGTGTGGACCATAGCAGACTTTCTGTTTTTTTTTATTACATGTGTAATGTCCTTCATCGCAGCTATTAGCTGGCACACATGATTTTGCGGTGATTCCTAAATGAATAAAGTGTAACCACAGTAACTTCACAGTTTCACCACCTAAATTGTCAATGTTCAGACACGAATAAGTCATTCGTTACAAAGTATGGTATTATTATTAACAACATTTAACAAGATTGCCACCTAGAGAATCAACTGTAGATGGCAGGTGGACAAGGCAGCCATTTGGCTTTTCGAGAGTACAACCTATCTATCTAAATGTACCCACACAAATGTACCTATCTATCTAAATGTACCCCCGAACTATCTCAATGCACCCCGATGTTTAACTATTAAACAATGAAGTACTAAGTGTTAACCATCATTGTAATGCATATGTATATACGTTACAATTACTTAGTGAACTTCCTTACTATTCATCAAAAGTAATACATGCTATCATGAATGATAAATCTACGTCCCAAAAACATTGTGCACTCATTTCCTCAGAAGTTACGATATCATATTGGTTTGCAATTCCGTTGCTGCATTACTGCAAATTGATATTACACACCCGAGGCAACGTCGCCGTTAGTTATCACCACTTTCTGTATCCTGTACACAGCTCCCAGCTCAACCAACCACCACGGCACGTCTTTCCCAGATGTGAAGGCGCATACTTGCGGGTTATTGTCTACTGCATTGCGCGCATCGTAATTGCGAGTGGGCATGAACGTTCTCGACTGTCTTGAAGGTCTTCCTAACGCTACATTACCTAGAGTATCTAGAAAGAATGACACACAATAAGTTAAATACACACAAGCATTTTACCTAAATGTGTAACTGTACTACTTTGTGTAACATAGTATATAGCATCTATCACTGCATTACTATTAGGCTTAGGACAAATAGAAAATTGACTTACAGCATACAGCATAGCGCCGTATCAAAATATTGGGAATGCTCAAATTACGGTATGCATAAGCCCGGAAGTGGACCTTTGCAGGGCACGTTAGAAGAATACGAGATAACCGATGGACATTGCGTATCACCACCTGGAAAACCTACTAAAGGAAAATACCTAGAGGAAGACGGGCGAGACAGTGGATAGTCGAACTAGAAGGTTACCACCTGGCAGAGGATAGCGCATGGTAGACAGATGTGGAAGCCCCATGCTGAGGCTTTCGCCCAACAACGGGACACTATCATCATCATTATAAAAGTGGTGATGATAACCCCATCGCTTACCTGTTCAACTGAACGAATCTATTTTAACATCTCTGGAAAACATTGAGGCACGCTACAATGACTTCACGAGGGTTAGTTAATACAGTTATAAACTACTGTCTGTACAGCTGTGCGAATAATATTATGCGGGTGAACGAGTCAATGTCAATGTTCCAAACGGCCATAACTGGCTTAGCTAAAGTTGATACTATAAACTGTCAACCTTTGGTGATAGCTGAAAGTATATTAAAACTACCTGTCTTGTATGAGTTCGACAATATCGCCTTTAACAGGAACCAATATGTTCCGTCTGGAAAATAACAAATTGGCAAAATCGGTATTTTCAGCAAACACCCCTGGGATAATAGGCCTTTGGGCTTATAACTACTTGTCTACTCGCGCCCAAAAAGGCTTACATAAACAGAATTCAAACAGATCTTACCGCG
This sequence comes from Ridgeia piscesae, assembly GCA_025642075.2. Taxonomy (NCBI): domain Eukaryota; kingdom Metazoa; phylum Annelida; class Polychaeta; order Sabellida; family Siboglinidae; genus Ridgeia; species Ridgeia piscesae. Next base: position 7,108 of record JAODUO010000769.1, read on the forward strand.
CACTCCTCTCACTTCCACTTCGCACAGGGACAGGTATCGTCGTTGATCTGTCAACATCATTATCCTGAGATATCTGCCAATGGCGCCTGGCCGACATCGATACACAATCTTCGCATACTGTGACAGGGCACCTTTCGCAACGGCGCATGTTTGTGGAATGGCCATATCAATGTAATGGGAGACATCAATGACGATGTTGCTTAGCAGTGTCTCTTCTACATAACATAACATCATAGCATATTCAAATGTTATGTGTGCGTGTGTGCGTGTGTGCGTGTGTGCGTGTGCGTGTGTGTGTCTCTCTCACTATATATATATATATATATATATATATATATATATATATATATATATATTATTACGCAATGATACTTTTGGGATTAATCAAATAAATTTGATTTGCTTAATTATATTAGATATATTGCATTGCAGACATTGTTCAATTAGGCAATGACGTTCGTAATCATGCACCATTTGAATCAATGTCTCCAGATTGCTTAGTCACTTCGATCAAGCCGCCCATACAAATGGCTGCCTGTATTTTTCATCGTAACACACATCATAATCTATATAATTGTCACAGTTCGTCTTTAGAACATGTTCATGGTTATTACTTAATAATATAGTATATGTACACGATTTAAAACACAAACGCATTTACGTTAACGTTGAATATTGTATTACTATTCATTCATCCATCATAGTACATACATACATACATACATGCATACATACATGCATACTTCCATACACACACACACACACACACACACACACACACACACACACACACACACACACACACACACACACACACACACACACACAACACATACACATACATACATACAATATATATATATATATATATATATATATATATATATATATATATATATATATACATAAATACATATACACACATACATATACACACATGCGCAATCATCATATACATGAGGGGTAAACATGAACAATTTAGACTTATTCGTTACTTAATACTTGTGTTTCCTTAACGTTAGACTCACAATGCTTCCACACTATGCGAATGCGCACTAATACTATTGGCATAACAGATACATTAAATCCGCAAACACCTATTTTAACGTCCATACTCACCACAGCATTGTACGGTGAAGATATTGACACTTGAGATAATGTAATCTGTGCCCAAGTCTACCCGCCACGCCGGATTCTTCTCAGCTTTAGTGCGCGAACACTGTCCTTGTGTTAGTATACCATCGACCGCCAAGTGAGCCCCATTCCCGTCAGTGCTAGTCTGGCTTGTCGACTTTTTCAAAGCGATATTACTAAGCTCCACTAAAACATCACATATATTGGTATTATCAAGCACACACGATTGTAGTTAAACGTTTTATTTGATGTATGTGTGTGGTTTCTTTAGAAAATGAAATTATATTCTTCCAATATCTTCACGACTATCATGCTACATTGTTGGAAATATATAGGAATGTATAATATTGGAATTGTTTACATAATCTTTGATACTATTCGATATACTTATATTGTCCCCAAATAATATTTCCTTATCAACATACATGATTCTCCGTAGACCAGTACTTGGGCAAGAGAAGGCACACGCCGATGCCCGTGGAATACTATCGAAACGTAGCGACCTTCAGATCCTGGGGAACATTTCATGGATGTCATACTTCCTGGATTCAAACCCTCGTAAAGTTTGGCGCAGGTCGTCGGAGAAACACTTTTCAGAGGCGACACTTCAACCGCGACATGCTGACGTGCTGTCGATAACATAACAAAGTGAAGTGTGCGAACGCAGTGTATCAATTGCGTTGCGTAACGAACACGAGTTATAATGTGTGCAAATAGTACTGCGTAACACAAGAGATGCAGGATATGGTCAGATGAGCTACCGAGTGCGTTGTATCCATTAAATGTTGCCATATATTATATTTCAAATAAATTACTAGCATCCGCCATCATTCATCCTTAACAGCTCTCATTTCCTGCACGAAATCAACTCGCAGATAATTTTGAAAACAGACATTGCCACTTGTTTGAATACATCAGTTTTAAGATGGCATGAACCATCCATTTAATCATCTAACGATACGAGTGTATGCATACGTGTACTTCTGACGGTACTGTCGATGACACAAATAGTAAACTGGCAGATACGCAACTCTTGGTTAACGGAATCAAATTGGCCATCGAAAGTATGTGTCTAAGATAGCTAGTCAAATGTTTACTAGACCGTTCCGCAGGGATCCCGCTTCATTCTGTGCATTGTTTCTTTAGAAAATTATGTAAAATTCTTCTTCCACTAGCCTTCACAACTATTAAGCTACAATACTGCAAATATATCAAGTAGGGTCGAAAATTGGAATTGGTCACATGATGTCCGTTCCATTTTAGCTTAGCATGTCGTTTAGCCATAATGGGTCCATGTTATTACCAGAATGGAAGGTTCATTAATTACACACGTTTCACACAGTCACTGCAAAATGTTCAATTAATATTGTACAGAACTACGAAACGCTACATGACATACACGAATGCGCGCGCACACACGCACGCACGCCGCACGCACGCACGCACGCACGCACGCACGCACGCACGCACGCACACACCACACGCACACACACACACACACACACACACACACACACACACACACACACACACACACACGGTCGATTCCCACGATACCGCATTATATTATTATTTAAATGTGGCCCGTCATTCATATACAATTCAATGGACTTTAATGGATATGTATACAATTAACATGCCACCACTTTAGTTATAATGTGGGCCAAGTAATATGGAAACGTATTTGCTAATGTGACTACTGTACTTTATGATTCATCATCATCATTGTGCAACCATTGTGCACCCTTCCAGTAGTCCTTTCGTAGGGTTTCTAGGTGGTGATACGCAGTGTCCATCGCTTATCTTGTATCCTGCTAACGTGCCCTGACCAGGTCCACTTTGGTCTCCTGACTTGTTCAATCACGTCTGTGACCTTGGTCTTTTCTCTTACCCAGGTCTTTGTTTTTCTATTCCGGTATGTGATGTTTTACATACTCCTTTCGATATTTGTTTGTGCGGCTGCTAGCTTGTTCTTTGCTGGGGTGGTGAATGCCCATGTTTCCACGCCGCAGGTCATTGCTGGAAGTACGCATGAGTTGTAGATTTGTCTCTTCAAGTATGTTCCAATGTTACCTTTGACGATTTCGCGGTGCTTGGCGAATGCTGTCCATCTGGCCAAGATTCTTCTTTGAATCTCCTTGTCATAGTTTTTGTCTTTTTGTAAAACAAAAACAGATTCATTATGAATCCACCATACCCTTTCTTTAATGATCGCACAAAAAACAAATGTCAAACCACTGTAAAGTAATGTTTGCCCGTTCAATTACAAACAACAGTAGGCCTACTGTTTTTAAACTAAAACATATTTGTACGCACAACATAAATATAACCGTTATAATATTGATAAGGGAATAGCTATATTACTAGCATGGACTCGTAATACAAAAATAGAAACATAAACAAACGAAAATCTAAGTGCAGATTACGCTAGTAGAAACAGCCATATAAAATTGGTTTTCTTCAATACTTTCAGTGCCTATTATATCGAAAGACAAATCTAAAGACAAACAAAACAATTCATGAATCACATTTAATGGACAATGAGCAAATGTTTAGTGAAATCGACCATACATGTCTACATTTGCCACGCGCTAACTCACGTCACCGCACAGATGCAAACTCACCATCAACATTGTTGTTATTCTAAAATCGAAATGTATAAAAGCTGGATGAGAAAAGCCGACTTACGGTTTCCGTACACTTCCACTTCGCACAATACGAGTGAGCGCTTCGATCTTCCCCGAAGTGTTATTTTAACAATACGACCAGTGACACGTCGACTGCACTGAAAGCGTTTTGTCTCGCCATGTTTCAACGAGGTTCGAACAACCACACAAGTCACAGGAGCGGCATTCGGGAGCTGTGCTTCGATGACAAAATTGCCCGTATCTGTGAACACATTCGAAAAAATAAGTCAAGTGGTAGTGAACAGAGTGAGCGTTGGTTGAACCACTGGGTTTGTTGAGCCACCCATCTTTCCGAAACAAACAACAATAGCTATCGACATACTTGGTGCCATCTAGTATTACACCAATGGTGACGTATAGGCGACGCCATTTCGAACAACACTTGAAAGGTTTGAGTTGAAAATATGTTTTTGACGTATATATGTATGTATATATATATATATATATATATATATATATATATATATATATATATATATATATATATAATGTCAAAACATATTTTCAACTCAAACCTTTGAAAATATGTTTTGACGTAATGTTGTTCGAAATGGCGTCGCCTATACGTCACCATTGGTGTAATACTAGATGGCACCAAGTATGTCGATAGCTATTGTTGTTTGTTTCGGAAAGATGGGTGGCTCAACAAACCCAGTGGTTCAACCAACGCTCACTCTGTTCACTACCACTTGACTTATTATATACATATATACGTCAAAAACATATTTTCAACTCAAACCTTTCAAGTGTTGTTCGAAATGGCGTCGCCTATACGTCATTTATCAACGTTGGCATATATATATATATATATATATATATATATATATATATATATATATATATATATATATATATATGAATTGATACGTTGTAATACCTTACACAATTCGCATACATTCAACGACATAATAAACGTGAACTCATGTCACGCATAGTAACTATTATAGTCACGATTATTGAAGTATGTTATGCCAATGCAGCTCAAAGCCGAGCCATGCCAAGGATATATAAGTCCCATTGAGAGGGCCCTGGTTAATTCAGCCCAGATGGACGCAGCTGCTAATAATGTGAAACAGGGAAATTCTATTCGAATATCTAACAAAACTTTCAACATTGACCGAATTACTCTGGCTCATTATATAAAGAAGGGAACTGTTGGGTATGCCAACGTTGATAAATCACGTGTTCCCAACTAGATTTAAACACATCGGGCGAACACGTGTGTACTTTGGCATTCGTGGTTTAGCTTTAACGAACTGCTCGAGCTTACAGACATATATGTGGAGCTAACGAAATTGCCTGTTCCCGAGTCATGGTCACGAAACAAACCCGCTGGTACATGTAAGCCTAAATAGTCATGATAATGATTCGTACAGTATTGTGTTTGAAAAGTAGCATAAGCATACAATAATTGTTTTATAGCATTAGAAGAGCCGAGAGCTTTGTCACGCATTCAACATATTAGTACCCATACTTAAAATGTTGGAATGGCTTTAAACGACTACTTTATCAAATTTAAATTATCCACTGTTGCATGCCATGCAATTATCATGCTTTATGCATGTATAACATAATATCCACCTTATTTAGCCAAAGTAACTATTGTGTCTATTCCCAAAATGTCGAGTTAGAACATATATTTATTTTCTAGCTTTACTGCACCGATTGTATAGGATTTTCTAACGTCAGTTGCAAGTTTATGACATTACGGCAATGAAATGTGTATAGTCATTATTTCCAGATCTTGTATACACGTTCTCGTCAGCTGTTGTATGGATTGTTTTGGAATAACCTTACCATCTCCGTTCAAGCTGCTTGTTATTACGACTTCCAAGATATTGTACTCCTGTTCTAAGTCAACCTGCCACCAGCCGCCCGGACGTCGCATTGTGACCGAGCAGTAACCACTTTCCAAAACAGGATGTGAGGTGCCATCGACTGCTTTGTACGATGCATAACTGCGCAAGGTAGTTGATTGTTTCGTAAGCTTCCACAAAGCAAGGTTGTAACTTGTCTTAGTGCCACGACCATCTGAAAAAAGAAGGCAAACTCTGTGTTTCACAAGAAGGACAAGGTGAATATTTTCACATAATAGAATACTTTCGTTTGACATATCGAATGTCGTCTACCTTACAATAATTAGATAACTATGGCCGAAACAGTATACTGGTGTTTCGAGGTATGCACCGCACACTACGTATAGATTATATCCTGATTCGCTACGCCGGATTTAATCTTGTTTTAGGTCAAGGTAGATCAGACAAACAAGATGCCTTTATGCACAAGCTAGTGTATTAGCTCGAAAATGTTGTCTTTGTAATATTTCCACCACAATTTCTTTATATCAGGCATACTGTGCTCCTATGTACACTTCTAGTCTTGGTGCAAATTCAAAAAATATAGCCTCAAAAGCATTACCGTCGCATACAATAATAGCCTCATAATTTTACTCAACTTACCCTCAAGATGCAGTGCAAGCGTTATGTTTGCCACCAACTACATTAAATCGTTTAATGAACGCATTCGTTCATCCATATTTAGTCTCATATGTCGTCTTCATCAGTCGGATAATCTGTTTTATTATTTTACTGATATTCATTATAAGAGCTATATGTACACATACTGGGGTCGCTATTATACACGTGACATTTGTATTGTATTTTTTAATCAAATCTAAACTTATTTAATTAATTTCCTGATATATTTATCCATAATTTATTTAAGATTACACTTATATCTTTACGTCGTTCACATCATTGCTTTGATTGTATTATATGTATTGTATTTTTCATATTGTTTTAATTGTATTTTATGTGTATATATGGACGACGTCTTCTCTGAAATGAAAACTTATTAACTCTTTACTGCGCAGACAGTCCAAAACCGCCCAGTAAACTCACAGTTTGTGGGCCTTTCGTTTACCGCGATCATATCCTTCTTTTACATTAGCCAGCCAGCTCAAACTGCTGATCTAAGCTCTATGTAGATAACGGAAACATGTGCTGTCGCCATCTTGTGAAAAAAAAATCGTTTGCGAATTAAGTGAGTTTATTTGGACGGATGTTGAAGTGCGTTAGTCTAGTTAACTTCCGACATCGTACGGCATTTGGCGGATATTACCGAGATAATTTCTGAGAATAATGTCGACAGCGATCACGGAGACCCTGTTATCGCCCATTTACGAGGTCTGTGCGACTTTTCGTTGTTGAGATACGAAGAAGATGATCCGTCGGCGGCATGTTCATTTCGCCGATATGCAGCCATTTTGGTGATCGGATCACCGTATATACTTCGTTTGGTTTATTTATTTTACGGTATTTTATTAATTTGCTTCATTGCTTCTGACAAGGGAGCCGGCGATTTGATCGGTAAACGATAGCTATTTTGTAAATTATGGCATGATTTTTTTCTTCTGTCGCATTGGCGTTGTTTACAAAAGCAATTATAATTTGAAAACTAACCGTCAAATTTTTTTTAATGTTTTACTAGAATAAAACTAGTATACATGGCTACATTAGTTCCACAGGATCACTGTTGTGTGTTCTAAAAACAATTAATATGTAGCATGATGAAGTTGCATATTTATTTTGATATCATAATTGTTAAAGTTTGCCTCAAGATCTGACATGTAATCGATTACAACAAATTAATTTTAATAACACATTTTATTCACACAATCATTCCATGTACAGTGCAATTAATTTCATATATTTTCATGCATCGGTTGTCGACTTATTCGAATTTTAATGCAAGCAACATGCAGCGTAATTCACAGATGGCTGCCATCTTAAAATGGTCTGCCCATAGCAGGGTGTAAAATAAGAAGGCTGTCTACCCAGTAAAGAGTTAAGATACACTTATTATTGTCAAATTGTTCTGAAATAATGAGTGATAACTGCTATTTGAACATTGATCACGATCCTGTAGTTCATAGCATCGACCAGGATGTTTCAAGCAGTTAATAGTCAGGATAAAACTACTTCAGCGTTGGTTCAACGTATTTACCTGGGTACCGAGAAAGTAGCAAAATATAACATGTACCAACGTTTAGCGTTTCACCCATATCTTTGTACAATTCGTTATTTAATTATATTGTATTATATGTGCGTGTGCATCTGATAACGTGCGGGTGATGACAGAAGAAGCAAGTCATAGCATTGCCTACTCCACCTGAGTACCATTGCCACATAGACTACTACAGAGCAGTATTACTTCCACGTCTAAAACTGGTTTAATTAACCATTTTAGATGTATACACGATGTAGGTTTGTAATCGTTGTTGAAGCACTTGTGATTTATTAATTTGTTAGTTCGTTATGTCTAATATAAGTTAAATATTTGTCTTTGATTGATATACCCTTATTTCTGCTGGTATTTGCAACGTCAACTTGAATATTAACAACGTGTATGTATATATAGAAATATAAATCCAGACTTTCAAAATTATCAAGGGAGTAAACACTATTTTTTCTTGCCCAGAGTGTTAGACGACAGTTCGAGCCAGGGCAATAAACGAACTGAAGTCACGCTTCCGAAGAGATTGAAGAGGCCATTCAGACCTATATAATTAAAAAAAAAAAAATTAATCTTGCGAATTAAGCTTGGGAAAAACAAATCTCCTTTTCAGCTTATGGTGGACTGACAACATAACACATCGGACGTCTATACGTTGACATTATGCACGAGAACGTGATAATTAAAGGTATTTAAGCAATTTATCAACAAGAGTTTACAATAGTAGTGAGCTGTTACAATAGTAGTGAGCTGTTTTATTAACGTTTTTTCTTACCGATGATCCCAAATACTTCGACTTCACACAGCGTGAGTATCTGAGGCTTCTTGCTCGTCAGCCGGACCTTGACGATATTACCGATGGCGCCCTGCTTACACGATATACGCCGTGTCTCGGCTGCCCTTAACTGTCCAGTAACCCTGGCACATTGATGAGTATTCCGACCACGCTGTACTTCAATCACGAATCCCTTAAGACGATCATCTGCCAGAAAAGGTGAACATTTTTCTAGTTGATTCATAAGTGATGACATAAGATTAATCAGACAATTGTATGTCAACGTGTCACGTCTAGCAATTGTTTGCATTAATGTTTACGATCTCTATAAACCAGCCTGCCCTCATTAGATTCCTAGCACCTTCATCCATCCGTCGACTGCTCGCGCATTGTTATACGACTACGAGATTGCTTAATCCCTCGTTTATTTCGCGCCACTGAACTCGATCTTCGAGGATATTTGCTCATAAGAAGTCAACATCATCATTGTTAACAGCGTTGCATTGACACCCCGTCGATCGCGTTGGGTTCAACTTACCGCAGCAATCTCCTCTGTTCGTAATCACCACGTCCCGTATCTCGTATACAGCTCCGAGGTCAACCTGCCACCAATTTCCCTTAATATTTGCCGAATGTGTGCAGTGTTTAGCCCTAAAAATACTGTTTTTATTGCCATCAACCGCTCTACTTGGCCCTGCGTTGTTGGTTACTGTTGATTGTCTTGCGGGCTTCCCCAAAGCCAAATTCTTTGTCCAATCAACTTCGTCAGGTTGAACTAGAAAGGATGACATGTGAATGTAGGTCATGTGAATGTGTGTGTGTGTGTGTGTGTGTGTGTGTGTGTGTGTGTGTGTGCGTGCGTGCGTGCGTGCGTGCGTGCGTGCGTGAGTGCGCGTGTGCGTGTGTGTGTGCACGTACATTATAAAATATAAAACATACATGGAATTAAAACTAAAACAACTATGGATGTATATCATGGTAAATATGATTTAATATTAACATTTAAAAAACACATTAAAATACATAACATATTTAAAGCAAATCACGCCATTCCGTAAAACAAACCCTTATAATTATTATATAATCAGCATAATACTAATATTAAATAAGTACTAATAAAACTATAATAAATTAATTACTAAATTACATGTTTGTTATAAGTGTAATATACATCCTCTGCGCAAGTAAGCCAGTTTAATAAATGACTTTTAACCCTCTCGAGGTCAGAACGCCCGAATCAACTCGAGTCCCTTTCGTGGCCAGAACGCCTAAATACGTCCGAGTACAGAGGCACATTTAAACGGGGTACCGCAAAATTATGTAATCAAATTTATTTCGGCAGTTCGCACATAGTGATATTGAAGTTTCACTGGCATGTGGCAACATTTCGAAATGCAGTCAATTTCCATGGCTATTTAACGTCAATTTCCATGCGGTTTTGTAGTCGAACTCAGCGTCGATCTCCATTTCAGGTTCTGCTTGTCACGATTGTCACGCAGTGAATATGTTTCCAGCCAATAAGATTAAATTATAACATTTACTGCGGGGTTAAAAAACATGACAATACAGACGAATTATCTAAACAATGTGTCTGCTGGCGAATCGTACGATTAAATGCTAATTTTGAGCGGTTTATTTTTTATAAACAAATATTAATGCGCGGCACGATGACGCGGGTGGTGTATTTTTGCTCGGTTGTAATTATCGACGTTGTCGTTGTGTCTAACTTTAGTAATTCATACTTTGAATGAATTTTCGGATTGAGTTTATAACAAACACTGTCATCGAAGTGGAACGTTTTGAAGTACGATTACTCATTTGAAGTATAACACCGACTTAACTATTCTGCTGGGATGATAGTTGTAATTGCGAAATACGCCATTTTGTATAACATTATGGAAAATTCACGAACTCACAAAAAAACGAAATAATTTTAGTTTTATTTACCGTAGATATGTAAGTAGTGGTACATTTTATAGTATAGTAATTGATTAAAATTTCATATGCATGAAGTAGTAGAAAATTATTATTAACAAGTATTTTATCAAACAAAGTTGTTGAACATTTGTTCAATATTTTAATTGTGTCAAACTTTGATAATTCATATTTAGGTAATGAGTTTACATATCTGGCACACATTTGGCTATGTACACCAGGAATTAGTACTACAGATATAGTGAAACGTTTAGTTAAATAGGACCAGAGTTTATTTATATATTTGCTTTTATGCAACTCTAGCATAGAACATGATTCGGTCACAACACAATAATAAAATAGTCTGGCCTTGAGAGGGTTAAAGAAAATCTAGTGACTAATTAGAGTGTCTGATTGGCAGATGTTTTCTGGCAAGCTGTTCGAAAGTGCTGATACTGATATCGAGTAAGCCCGAATGCACTAGCATTCCAGCGCGAAATTACCAGCAGAAGCAAGAAGCTGACTGCAGATTATGTTTCAGTGAATACGACGTCACTACATACTGAATGTATACTATATATATATATATATATATATATATATATATATATATATATATATATATATATATATATATATATCTTCAGCCATGGTCGACCCACAAAACATCGGACACCAATATGCTGACATTATACTTGAGAACGGTATGGTTACCGGTGTATATAAACAATAAATCAGCGTAATGGAAAAAAGAAACGTGTGTACTGTATTACTAACAATGCTCTAAACATAAATGTTTGACAAATTATAGAATCAACTGAAACTTGTTTATGATGTCTATGTCTCAGTGTATTAGTTTAATATTGTTCTGGGAAAAGAAAATGTTGTCTTCAAGTCATGATCGACTCTCAACACATCGGAATTATTTAACTTAAAACAGTATGCATCAGAATGTCATGCTTAACGGGTTAGTAAGCAATTTTTTTTCAAAATAACAATGGTTTAGAATAATGCTGCATTGCTTAGTAAATACTATTCTCCTCAGTTTATCTTACCGAGGATCCCAAATTCTTTTGACTTCATACAGTGACAATATTTGAGGTTTCGTGCTCGTCGTTAGGACCTTATTATTTCAATAACGACATTAGCATCAATTTGTTCTTGACAAAAACAACTCCTTTTCACCTTATGGTGGCCCGACAACACATAGGACGGCTATAAGTTACGACATTATGCATGAGAACATGATAATTAACGATGTTTTATCAACAGCAATAGCTTATAATAGTGACAAATGATTTGTTTTATTAACAACATTTTGTCTTACCGCTGATCCCAAATACTTCGACCTCACAGAGGGTGAGTTTCTGAGCTTCCTTGTTCGTCATCCGGATCTTGACGATATTACCAATGGCGCCTGGCATACACGATATCCGCCGTGTCTCGGATTTCTTTAATTGTCCCGCGACACTGGCACATCGGCGAATATTCCTACCACGCAGTACTTCGATCACGAATCCCTTTAGTCGAAACTCTGCCAGAAAAGAAAAGCTTTTTTCAATTGACATGTGTGCGTGGGCGTGCGTGCGTGCGTGCGTGGGCGTGCGCGTTAGCGTGCGCGTTGCGTTGACACACATCGATCGCGTTTGGTTCAACTTACCGCAGCAGTCTCCTCTGTTCGTTATGACCACGTCCCGTATCTCGTAGACAGCTTCGAGATCAACTTGCCACCAACTGCCCTTCTTGCTTTTCGTGTGCGTGCAGCTAGATGAATCAAACTCACTATTTCGATTGCCATCAACCGCTTTGCTTGGCTTGCCATTGCCTTGCGTTGTTGATTGTCTTGTGGGCTTCCCCAAAGCCAAATTCTTTGTCCAATCAACTTCGTCAGGTTGAACTAGAAAGGATGATATGTGAACGTGTGTGTGTGTGTGTGTGTGTGTGTGTGCGTGCGTGCGTGCGTGCGTGCGTGCGTGCATGCGTGCATATGAAATAACCCATTATTATTATTACACAATTAACATAATAGTAAATCAACTAACACTACTAATAAATTGAATAAATACATCCTAAATGACATGTTTGTAAAAAATTAATATACAACAGTTCCTCAGTTTAAATAAACGAGTTTTAAGGATAGCCTAGCACTTATTTAGACTTTTTGAATGGCGAATGTGTTCTAGTAAGCTGTTCTAACGTACAGGTCCGGACGCCTAGTTAACCCTTTTGCCCTCGGACTCTAGCGCTGAATTGCCTGCAGACGCTAGAAGCAGATCGGAAGTTACGTTTCATGGAATATGAATCGCTATTTGAATGTAAAATAATAATAATTTGACATTATTCATAGGAACGTTATGGTTAACGGTGTCTATACAGATTGTTCAACGTAATCAGAACAAATACAGAGAAAGAGGCACCAGTCACGCCAAATAATGGTCGTAAAATTAAGACAAGACAAACAGTAGCGCGCCCGGCGGCCGTCTATGATAACTACGCTGCGCCGGCAAATTAAATGTATTCGTATCTTAATAACTGTTTTGCTTAGAGCAATAACTTACACTATGATCATATTTGTTTATCATAGCTCTGCTTTTAATAGCATGACCAAGATCCATGACTTTCTACTGAACAGACCGCAGGTTGTGAAAATTGGTGGACACCTATCGTCATCACTTATTTTGTCTTGTTATGAAAGTACCAAAATACTGAAATTATAATACTACAATGCTAGGGCTTATTACCAACTGTGATTAATCTGAATATCGTCATCAGGTGAACGAACTTATCAGTTTGTGCAGCGAAAACAATCTGGAGCTCAATGTAGACACAACAAAAGCAATGATTGTGGATTTTAGGAGAAAGAAATATTCTCCCATCTCGCCTCTTTTGATCAATGGCAGGACAGTGGAAATCGTCCAACATTTTAAGTGTCTTGGTCTTTAATAATCTTTAATAATCATAAATAATCTTTAATAATCATAAATGTGAGATACATATTGATACTAATGTCAAAAAGGCACAGCAGCGACGTTAAACACATAAACCTAGATAGACCAACAACAGTAGGATACCATTGCCGGACCATAGGACACTGAGTGACCATGAACAATACCAACGTCCTTACCCTTAAATCTAATTGGCACAAGAGGAAATACCACCTGACCGCCATCAGATTATTCCGTCGAAACCTGAGCCAATACACGTGACACCGGTAAGCGACCAAGACCTATAGCTTATGGGTCGAAACGTCGTACGTTTCACAAAGTTTTGCTCCAACGTAAGTTAATGTATAAAACAACAGTTGATTAGCCGCAAGATGACACTGCATGACGATTCAGACAGTCACTCAAGCAGGCAGAGCCATGAAGAAAACTGCGAACGTGCACGTATAATCTACCAAGTGCAAACTGATTGATGCATGAGGGATTTAATGTGGACATTGACCATGTGGACATTAGTTGAATGTGAGATACGTCCACACAGTGTATATGTATGTTGATTTTGAATACTGTTTTCATTTACATAATTAATTATATTTTGTAAATATTCAGACATTTAAAACAAGTTATAACTGAATTGAGGTGTTTGGAATTTTATACCGTGCATGATAATAGTATTATCGAAGGAGTGACATCAATATTTAATAAAATATGGTATTTTATGATTGCTGTGCTACTAGAAAAATCTATATAAATTATATATTTTCCGTAGATATATATATTACACATATAATAGTCATCATTGAAGTATATAATTTATACTGGAGATTATGTAAGAGAGATCAGTTAGTTAGTTTTGTGAAGTATTTCAGTCATGTATGCTGTATTTTATATGAATGCTGTCAACAAACTGTAAACGTTCTTTGAATGTCATTTTCTCAGTTATACACTTCATGGGTAAACTCTGTGTTCAAACGCCTATTTATCTGTTATTTCTTTAAAAAACTTAAATCTCCACCACATTTATGGTAACAGTATTCAGGAAGTGGTACTTCCTTAGCTTTATGTGGTAAGACTATGCCAAAATGTCTATGCCAAAGCATACGCTAACCAAACTAATCTCAAGAACCTACTCCATTGGCAGAACTGTCATTCACGCTGCTATCCAGATCAGGAATGGATTCCGGAAATATGCACAGCCTGTTGTTTTTAATAGAACGAACCCCAACTCACAACTTTCAGCCCTCTAAGACAAGAAATAAAACGAGAACATATATCAGAATCAGGGCGCGTTGCTAATTCGCCTGTCTTCTTATACATGGCCAAGATCGTAGCTGCTAGTTTATGCTGGTACTGTTGTTATATTAACGTAATCAGACCCAACATCTTTGGTCACGTTTGGTGACATCTTCACCCTCAACAAAATTGGCAAAGTCGTTTGTATCATAATCAGAATGCAACCGTGCATAGGACATGAACCATTAATGAGGCAGTCCGCCACCTTCACAAAAACGTTTATAAAGTTCAATGTGTAATGTAATGAATAATTTTCAAGTAAAATTTCAAACGGCTATGCTTGAAGCTGGTTAGCTACTCAGACATTTGACGTAACAACCGCTAGGCGGGCGCTTTTTACTTCCACGCATAATCAAGGTCACAGTTTAATACGCTTGATTTTGTCTTACCCCGAGTCCCATATACTTCGACTTCACATAGCGTGAGCATCTGACGTTTCTTGCTGGGCAGTCGGACCATGACGATATTACCAATGGCGCCTTGTTTACACGATATGCTTCGTGTCTCGGCTTTGTTTAATTTCCCAGCAACACTGGCACATTTAAGAGTTTTTCCATCACGCAATACTTCAATCACGATTCCCTTAAGACGATAATCTGCCAGAAAAAGACAATATGTTTTCAGTTGATGCGTAAAATATAACGTGTAGTGTGAACACAATTTACTATATATGTATTATATCTATCAACGTCGAGTTGACACGCCTGAATCGTTTTTGGTTCAACTTACCGCAGCAATCGCCTCTGTTAGTAATCACCACTTTCCGTATGTCGTAGACAGCTCCAAGGTCAACCTGCCACCAACTTCCTTTCTGTTTTTTCGTTTGCGTGCAGCTTCCAGATTTTAAATTACTATTTCGGTTGCCATCAACCGCCCACCTTGCGTTAGTGTCGCCGTATTGTGTTGACTGTTTTGTAGGCTTCCCCAGTGCCAAATTCTCGGTCCAATCAAATTCAGGTTGAACTAGAAACAACCACCCATGAATATATATATATATATATATATATATATATATATATATATATATATATATATATATATATAAATGGTTTGACTCAAAACGCAATATATCCATTTTGGACGTTTTTGAGATCAACTCACTTTTGTGTTTCATCACCCTCAGAGGGTGGTTGTTCTTAGACATATGCATAACATTCAAATATCTTAATAATATAAAATAAAACAGATTCGTAACAAAAACAGAACTATTTTGCATTTTGTTTTATGAAATATCAAATACAATATGTCATCTGTGATTAAAATGCGACATACCCATTCCTTTATATCCATGTCATTGTTCTACGAAAATGACAAAGTTGTAAACATACACTAAGATACATAAGTTGTCATTAAACAAAATATCCTACAAATAAAAATTTATATAATTATTGTAAAAACATTAACTGGTTATATGTGTATATACAGCAATAATAATAATACGATAACTTATCTTGTGGCTAAATCCTTGGAAACCCAGCTCAAAGGACGAATCAATATAAACCAGGTTGAACATTATCAGATTCAATAAACATTCCGGTTCTCAACATATGGATTGATATGCCTGGGAGCTATGGTAGATAGGCAAGGTACGTTTTTAAATTACGGCGGAATTTTTAATTATTTTAAACTAATCTAATACTAGAAAGAAGCTTATTCCAAAGAATATGTGGCACGACTGAAAACGCGCTAGTGCTAATTTAGTAATGATTCGGGGGACAGAATGTAAATCAGGCCTAGATGTGTGTAGCTGGATAGTTTTTTTTTACTGTAATAAACAATACATGTAAATAAGATCGTTGCTTACATAAAAGTCGGAGAAATGTGTTCTTTAAAAATAAAGCTGTGATAGAAATGTACTCCTAAACTCCTTGTTGAAACTGCAGGCGTAACATACTGGCTAAGTAGTGGTGTAGAACAAATATTCTTAATGCCTTACAATATCGCAACTAAATGGACAGGCAAGGGTAGAACAACAATGTGACACACAGCGATGAAACGATCATCACCAAGACATTGGAATAACACGATTTATAACCATGGAAATAGTTTTAATGGTTCGCTGCGGTATGCCGAAACGGAAATTCCCAAGAATGACCTAACTGATTCATGTGCGAATAGGTTTCCATTCGCTACACCGAGCAATTCAATTTGCTGAAGACGTATGACAAAACTCGTTCGAAGTGATTATACGTAGGCGTAACTTTATTATTTGAGTTTGGTTAGAAATAATGGCCGTTTCGTCGACGGAGCATCGTTACTTCATGTTGACTAACTAGTGTTAGTTAAAAAATCGTTGTAATTTGTTTTGCTTTATTTCGAACATGTATACAAATGGTTTATAGATATAATAGGCACCTTGCACTGTTCTTGCTTTCGTGCAGAAATGTCTAGTAATCATATTACTCGGAAAGAATCAAACCAAATGTAGCTCGGAGGTAATGGCGAGAGTAATGACGGTGCCCAGCGCCAAATATATCAAAAATGTGAGTTATTAATGATGTAAGACCACAATAAGGTGCTCGTCTGCCATTACCCGACCAAAGAGTACCCTTTAAAAGCAGCATTATGCAGGTTGTCTGAATTTTTGTGACCACATATGTAGTGTGGAGTGATTAGAAATGATGTTTTCGTGCAGCGTGGCATCAGAGATGTCAAATTATGACAACTGTCAGGCGGTGCATTTATGCGTATTAATACAGTTGTCATTTTGCTTGGCGATGTAATATGGGGCAATCCATGGATGGTTCAAGCAGAAATAGAGGGGTGTAAGGTTTGAAAGAAGTTTATGGGAGCCTGAGGTATGAGAAGTTCACGAATTTTTCACAGCGCTTCTGTCTATGGAGGGTAAATATGCTGTGACGTTATCAATAATAGAGCTCTTCAATATTAGTAGAAAATGAAGGAAACGTTATAATGGTCGCCTATGGAAAATGCAAATGTAGTCTGACTCCTAAGTGAAAAACGTCCGTTTTGACATAATAGGCACGAAAACGTGGTTTGAACTATGTGTGAGGTTGTTTTTGCTGCATTTGAAGTTGTTATTGACTGGAATACAATGTAGTCATTATTTACTGATAATGCTGCATCTAAGAGAGTTATTAAAAGTAATTAGTAAGCTAGTTACTGTGGGATGTGCAAGGAAAATACATTGACAATATTGGTTGTGTGAAAGTTACACGATGCATTTCACACACGCTCTACTCATAATATACTATAATGAAGACAGCAAGAGTTTGTGCTTCAAATGTCCCTGTTCAAGAGCGTGAATATTTTGTTTCATATTTGAAAAATGCGCAAAATTAACGACATATTTCCACTACGATGAGTTTAGCTGTCATTATAGTAATTATACTTTGTATGCGGCATCTACAAATGCGTGTCTCTTAACACCAAATATTAAAATGAACATGCGTTTTCTTCCTATTTGTTAATCCGAATTATGTGACTCTTTGCTTGTGTCATATTGAGATCACACAATAAGCATCAACGGGCGAGCAAAGAACATTTGTTTACACCCCACCCCCTAAACGCAGCCTCTACTTTAGTCAACTGTTGGTCACCGTATGAAGCGGATTATCCACGCGTGTCTAATAATGAACTATCTATCACCTGCTTCTTATAGCGACACATATGCCCTAACTGAAACACCGAACACAATTGAAAATATATTTAAATATATCCAAGATATGACTGAGAATAAGAAAGCAGCGCGTTTTCTCCAAGTATGCACCGACGGCCGTAATCCGAGTAGGTTCACTGATGCTCATACAAACTAAAATTGGTCACTGAACATCAGTGTCAGTGTGTTGAAATTGTCTACAAGAACTAACACACCATCCCTGTCGAGTCGTGGACTTTTCAGGTGTAATAAAACAGAATTATACAGATATTTGCATAGGACATGTCAACTTAAACTAATCATATACATAAGTGATCTATAGTATGATAAGAAAATAAATCAATCACTGGTAATTTGCATGTTCTATCCGAATTGTCAAAATTTTTAATGCTTTTTAATGCGCTTAAAACAATCTGGATATGTTTTAGTAACGCCATTATTACTACATTGAATGCGTTCACGGCGATCAAGTTGCGGCAGAGAGTGCCGCAACTGTCTATTCAATATTTGCCACATGTCTATGATGTCCCTGTCCAACATTTTTTACTTTCTGAAATGATCTATTCTACCAACAGTATCTGATGTTTTCAATAGTGTATGCACACCGGCGAAATAAGTTGAGACAAAATAAATGACGTGTGGTGGTTATTGATGTGTCTAATCTAATGGGCTACGCAAGGCGGGTACGGTGATCATTTGTTTGACGCAAAAGATACGTTCTACTGTGTATCACGAATATGTTTCCGTCATGTAACGTGTATATTCCTGAATATATGTCCCACATTTCAGCGCTCTACATACAATTTAATTGAAATTACTATCGAAAGACGCTGCCTGGCCTTTCAATGTTGCGAAAATTTACGAGAAACTGGCCTTTGATTTTGAGCCCTCCTGGGGACGTATATGTATGACGCACAGTTCATAATTGCATCATACAATTGAGTAAAGTTTGTGAGCATTACGTTATATAGAAATTTGTGAAATTTAGCACTTTGCGTGTCCGACAAAATGCGGCTTAAAAATTAGATTTTTGTATTTTTATGGGGAAATTTACAACATTTTTTAAACAAATTGTCAAACAATATATATCTTCAATATTCTCCATATGTTACTGTCAGATCGGTAAGAGACTATCGTGGACTGTTTGTTGTATACAGTGCCAATTGTTTCAGGCGAACGTCTTATATGTTATCAGTTTCTAAATAAACGTGTTTCATCCAACACACGGTGCTGTTTATCTTGGAGGGGTGCAACGTTTGATGACGCATATTATAATTATTATCGAGATGGTGTCAATTTCCCTAGACAGTAAATCTAGCTATATGTCATTCTTGATGTAACTGTTTTTAACTTTAGACGTTTCCGGCCAATTTATTTGATGTAAGACCACAATAAGGTGCCCGTCCGCCTTTACCCGACCAAAGAGTACCCTTTAAAAGCAGCATTATGCAGGTTGTCTGAATTTCTGTGAACACTTATGTAGTGTGGAGTGATTAGAAATGATGTTTTCGTGAAGCGTGGCATCAGAGCTATCAAATTATGACAGCTGTCAGTCGGTGCATTTCTGCGTATTAATATAGTTGTCATATTGCTTGGTAATGTAATCAGGGGCAATCCATGGGTGGTTCAAGCAGAAATAGAGGGGTGTAAGATTTGAAAGACGTTTGTGGGAGCCTGAGGTATGAGAAGTTCACGAACTGTTCACAGAACGTCTGGCTATGGAGGGTAAATATGCTCTTCAAGATTAGTAGGAAATGAAGGAAACGTTATAATGGTCGCCTATGGAAAATGCAAATATGGTCTGACTCCTAATCTATGCTCATCAAATCATGGTCACGTAGTAAATGGTATGTTCCTATGTTTAAGCATCAGTTGTTCAAGCATTTCAGTCCCCTGTTATGCTATGACACTTTGCATGAGAATGTTGATTAAAGGTATTTTTTAAAAAAATGCCTCTATAGAATAGCGAAAGAACAGTGCTGCGCTGTTTTATTATCAACGCTCTGAATTGGTTCACTTACCGCGGCTTCCAAATACTTCGACTTCACATAGCGTGAGAGTCTGAGGTTTCTTGCTGGTTAATCGGATCCTGACGATATTACCAATAGCCCCTGGCATACACGATATGCGACGAGTCTCGGCTGCCTTTAATTGTCCGGTAACACTGGCACACTGGTGTGTATTCCAACCAAGCTGTACTTCAATCACGAATCCCTTAAGGCGATCAGCTGCCAGAAAAGATGAACATTACTCCAGTTGATGCAAAAGTGATAGCGTAGAATTAATCAGACAATGCCCTCTCTGTGTATCGCATTCATCAGTTGTGTATATCATATTCACTTGCCTCGATCGCGTTTGTTTCCACTTACCGCAGCAGTCTCCTCTGTTCGTTATCACCACATCCCGTATCTCATAGACAGCTCCGATGTCAACCTGCCACCAATTTCCCGTAATATATGCCGAGTGTGCGCAGCTTGAAGCCCCCAAAAGGCTATTTCTATTGCCATCAACCGCTTTACTTGGCCAGGCTTTGTAGATTACTGTTGATTGTTTTGTGGGCCTCCGCAAAGCCAAATTCTTCGTCAAATCACTTTCGTCTGGTAAAAACAGAGCTGCTGCTAAACACAGTGTCAACACAGGTAGGACTCAATATCAACAGAAACAAGACAAATACTATGAAAGCCAACACAAAGAACAACAACCCATCACATTGAAAGGAGAGCCACTGGAAGAGACAGACTCGTTCACATACCTGGAAAATACAATCAACAACAATGGAGGCACTGAAGAAGATGTCAAAGCAAGGATACGGAAAGCAGCAGAGAAGCATTCCTCATGATGAGACACAATTGAAAAGCAAAACAAATCAAGATTAATACCAAACTGGGAATATTCAATTCAAATGACAAGGCAGTTTTATTATCTGGATCGGAGACATGGCGAAGTACACAGAAAATACTTACAATAGTACAGACATTCATCAACAAATGTCTGCGCAGACTCATACACCTGAAGTGATAAAACAAGATAACCAACGCTACACTCTGGACATGGACCAACAACTACACATAGACAATTAAATAAAGAAGAGAAATGGAGATGGATAGGAGACACACTCAGGAAACCTCCAGAAACCATCACCTATCAAGCCATCACACTCCCAGGGGAGAGACGAAGAGGTACACCCGGTAAAGAGGAACAGAAAGGGAAACAAAAGAAATGGGATACACCAGGATAGAGATGGAAAGGATGACCACGGACAGAAAACAGTGGTTTTCTTTAGTCGATGACCTATGCTCTCCCAGCGAGCAAACAGGCGTGTGTGTGTGTGTGTGTGTGTGTGTGTGTGTGTGTGTGGTGGTGTGGTGTGGTGTGTGCGTGCGTGCGTGCGTGCGTGCATGCATGCATGCATGCATGCATGTATGTATGTATGTATGTATGTATGTATGTATGTATGTATGTATGCATGCATGCATGTGTGTGTATGTCTGCATGCATATATACAAGTATGAATGCACGCATGCATGTACGTATATATTAGGTAAACGCATTTACTTGCTTCAATTTATGTGTACGTTTATTTTCTTAACACACAACAGTGAAACTAGACTGCCGCATTTGCTCGCTCTTTTTACGGGTACACTAAGTATAGGCTACTTGAGACACGAAGTTGTCACAACAGGTGTACATCTCGTTAGTTTGTTTATTTCGTTTTGTTTCCAAATGATTTAAAAGTAATATGGCAACACGTCAGTAGTTAGTCAATAGGCGGCGTTACATACGGCGTCATAGTGAAGGATGCTAAACAGGTGTGTTATGTTATGTGTGCACTCTGATAACATTGTTTGCTATATTATGGTATGCATGCAAACAAACCCAATTAATTTGAGAATAAAAATTACTTCACAAATTTGTTGCAGAAACTAAGGTTTAATTCTCAATCTGCGCTAACTTTCAGACAATGTTTGATAAGTCGGTCGCGCCATATGTTTTACTTATATCATAAACAGCGGCTGCTGTTTTCGTGTTGATCGTATTTTGATTTCTTTACAACAGAAATACCATTTACATTGTGTTTTCGCTTCATCTTGTTCTACATGAATTTATATTGACAACAACATGGCAAAGGCATGTTTTATGCAATGTTGCACCGGGATAAAGCCGCCGCCTTGCCTAACTAAACAGTTTCTGGACGAACAGTGAGTTGCGTTATGATTTGTGTGTGTGTGTGTGTGTGTGTGTGTGTGTGTGTGTGTGTGTGTGTGTGTGTGTGTGTGTGTGTGTGTGTGTTGTGTTGTGTGTGTGTGTGTGTGAGAGAGAGAAGAGTGTGTGTGTGTGTGTGTGTGTGTGTGTGTGTGTGTAGAGAGAGAGAGTTGTGTGTGTGTGTGTGTGTGTGTGTGTGTGTGTGTGTGTGTGTGTGTGTGTGTGTGTGTGTGTGTGTGTGTGTGTGTGTGTGTGTGTGTGTGTGTGTGTGTGTGTGTGTGTGTGTGTGTGTGTGTGTGTGTGTGTGTGTGTGTGTGTGTGTGTGTGTGTGTGTGTGTGTGTGTGTGTGTGTGTGTGTGTGTGTGTGTGTGTGTGTGTGTGTGTCTATCTAGTGGCATAAAATAAAGTAGTTTCCCATGTTTGGTTCTTGAAGCAAACTTTGTCTTAGCATTTTTCACAACATAAAAGGTTTATCATCAATATGCGTTGTTTTATTAACTCTACCGGGTAGACAGCCTTCTTATTTTACACCCTGCTGTGGGCAGACAATATAAAGATGGCAGCCATCTGTGAATTACGCTGCATGTTGCTTGCATTAAAATTATAATAACTTGACAACCGATTCATGGAAATATATGAAATTAATTGCACTGTACATAGAATGATTGTGTGAATAAAATGTGTTATTACAATTTATGTGTTGCAATCAATTACATTTCAGATCTTGAAGCAAACTTTAAAATGATAATGACAAAATAAATAAGCAACTTCATCATGCTACATATTTTTAAAAAATTAGAACACACAACAGTGATCCTGTGGAATTAATGTAGCCATGTATGTTAGGTTTATCCTAGTAAAACATTTATCCAAGTTTGACGGTTAGTTTTCAAATTATAACTGCTTTTGTAAACAAAGCCAATGCGACGGAAGAAAAAATCATGCAATAATTTACAAAATGACTATCGTTTACCGATCATATTGCCGAATGGAATGTTCTTTTCGTATGTAAAACCAACACTCGAATAACGAAGGATAGCAGACTCCTTTCACAAATAGATGCTCCCTTATCAGAAGCAATGTGACTATAGTGAATATTTATAAAATACCCTAAAATAAATAAACCAAACGAAGTACAGACGGTGATACCATCAACAAAATGATTGCATATCGTCGAAATGAACATGCCGCTGACGGGTCATCCTTTTCGTATCTCAACAACGAAAAGTCGCACAAACAACGTAGATGGACGATAACAGGGTCTTCGTGATCGCTGTCGACATTATTCACGTTGCAAACATCGATATCCGACTCGAAATCGTCGAGAAATTATCTCAGTAATATCCGCCAAATGCCGCACGATTTCGGAGGTTAACTAGACGAACGCACTTCAATATCCTTCCAAATAAACTCACTTAATTCGCAAATGAAAACAATTTTTCACAAGATGGCGACAGCACATGTTTCTGTGACCTATATAGAGCTTAGATCAGCAGTTTGAGCTGGCTGGTTAATGTAAAAGAAGGATGTGATCGCGGTAAACGAAAGGCCCACGAACTGTGAGTTTACTGGGCGGTTTTGGACGGTCTGCGCGTACGAGGGGTTGGGAAGTTTTGGACGGTCTGCACAGTAGAGTTAAATACGTCTTGGCTTACCGCGGATTCCAAATACTTCGACTTCACATAGCGTGAGTATCTGGTGGTCCTTGCCCGTTAGTCGGACCTTGACAATATTACCGATGACGCCTCGTGTACACGATATGCGCCGTGTCTCCCCTTTTTTCAACTGTCCCGCGACACTGGCACATTGGCGAGTATTCCCATCACGCAGAACTTCGATCACGAATCCCTTTAGTCGAAACCCTGCCAAAAAGAAAAGTTGTGTTCAATTGATCTTTTAGTGATAACGTAGAGTGAATCAGACCATTTGTTTTTCATTGCGTCATGTATCGCAAATGTTTCTAATGTTTACTAACAGCATTATGTTGATACGCCTTGCGTTTTATCACGAATCCCGTAAGGCGGGTTTACAATATGCATTCTATTGATAAGAAAAGTACACTCACCCTATAAAGCACTACATAAGTATTGGCGTAACATAGTTGATATGGGCGATAAAACAATTAAGCGCCGCTTCGAATATTGTCAGCGATGCATACTTTCAAATACGTATCGATTCTTCACTGCGATGACGCTGGCATAATCCGCAATTATGGTACTCCTCGTGTTTGTATCAAACAACAAATGGCGTTGTTCGTAGAATTGGTAAATTAAATAAATTGTCTAATACTCTGCCGAGCAACAACTCGCAGCAATGCTTTCGAAAGCTACACGTCACTCGCGGTCACTGCCACTGCCAGTGACAGGACAAATTCCATGCAACCAAGAGACAATGTTGCATGTAATAGAACTTTCTCTACCCAAGAGACCGCTGCATGCAGCGGTCTCGTGAGACGCCGTTGCATGCGATTTCAACGGAGTTGCAAGCAACAGTGCCTTACGTTGCATGCAGCGACGTTGCATAGTGTAAACCCGCCATTAAGCTGAAACTCGTTCCAGTTGATACATAAGTGATTACGTAGATTTAATCAGAAAATGTCTTCTGTGTGTATCGCATCTATAAATTATTTACTCGTTTTACCGAGATATTGAAACGACGCGATCGCGTTTGGTTCAACTTACCGCAGCAGTCTCCTCTGTTCGTTATCACCACATCCCATATCTCGTACACAGCTCCGAGGTCAACCTGCCACCAATTTCCCGTAATATTTGCCGAGTGTGTGCAGCTTAAACTAAAAAAATCAGTATTTCTATTGCCATCAACCGCTCTACTTGGCCTGCCGTTGTCGGTTACTGTTGATTGTTTTGTGGGCTTCCCCAAAGCTAAATTCTTCGTCCAATCAACTTCAGGTTGAACTGCAAACGACCACATATGAACATATGTTATATAAATTCATGTATATACATACATGCATGCACGCACACATGCATCGTTCATGCATATATCAACATATATAATACACGTATGCATGCATACATATTTTTACTTATTTATACTAATGTATATTTTAAGTATTTCAAACTTCTCTGTTCAGAGTCAGGTATCACCAGCAACAGAATTAACATACGTAAGTAAAATTAGTGTTGTTGTAATGCTATTTGAACTGTTTATGTTGATAGATAATAACACATAGTACAGTATCCAGCCTCAAACATATTGTTTCGATTGCCATCGACCGCTTTACTTGACTTGCCGTTGTTGGTTACTGTTGATTGTTTTGTGGGCTTCCGCAAAGCCAAATTCGTCGTCCAATCAATTTCGCCAGATTTAACTACTAGAAACAACCACATGTGAAAAGTGTGTGTGTGTGTGTGTGTGTGTGCGTGCGTGCGTGCGTGCGTGCGAGTATATGGGTGTGTATGTATATATTTTAAGTAGCATAACAAAAAGTGCCAGAATATATGTTGGACTCCTACCTTTTTGTTATCTTGAATACAGGCTACAAAGTACGTTTGCGTTTGGGTGAAAACAATAACTGTCTATTCTCACCCATTGACAATCTGTTGAGGTTTGATCATGTTTCCCAACATAACAGATTTGTAATCGATATGCGTTGTTGTATTAACGACGTCTTGGCTTACCGCGGATGCCAAATACTTCGACTTCACATAGCGTGAGTATCTGGTGGTGCTTGCCCGTCAGTCGGACCTTGACAATATTACCGATGACGCCTCGTGTACACGATATGCGCCGTGTCTCCCCTTTGTTCAACTGTCCCGCGACCCTGGCACATTGGCGAATATTCTTACCACGCAGGACTTCGATCACGAATCCTTTTAGTCGAAACTCTGCCAGAAAAGAAATGGTTTTTTTAGTTGACCAGAGTGGGACCATAGAGTGAATCAGACCATTTTCTTTCATCGTGTCAGGTATCGCAAATGTTTCTAATATTTACTGATAGTGTTCCGTAGACGCGCCACGTTTGCGTTTGGTTCAACTTACCGCAGCAGTCTCCTCTGTTCGTTATCACCACATCCCATATCTCGTACACAGCTCCGAGGTCAACCTGCCACCAATTTCCCGTAATATTTGCCGAGTGTGTGCAGCTTAAACTAAAAAAATCAGTATTTCTATTGCCATCGACCGCTCTACTTGGCCTGCCGTTGTCGGTTACTGTTGATTGTTTTGTGGGCTTCCCCAAAGCCAAATTCTTCGTCCAATCAACTTCAGGTTGAACTGCAAACGACCACATATGAACATATGTTATATAAATTCATGTATATACATACATGCATGCACGCACACATGCATCGTTCATGCATATATCAACATATATAATACACGTATGCATGCATACATATTCTTACTTATTTATACTAATGTATATTTTAAGTATTTCAAACTTCTCTGTTCATAGTCAGATATCACCAGCAACAGAATTAACATACGTAAGTAAAATTAGTGTTGTTGTAATGCTATTTGAACTGTTTATGTTGATAGATAATAACACATAGTACAATATTCGAAACATACCAACAATTCTTAGACCTAACCTATTAAAACCATTTTTTTATCAGAACCAATATAATGACACCTGCGTTTCCGGTAACCCGCCCGTTCTTACGATGCCCGTGCGACCCTATGTATCATTTCACCGTCGCACTGAAAACTTAATTGCGTCACAACTGAAAGTGATATCCGGCAACATGAGAGTTGTCCGCAGCCTACAGGGAAAGTGTCTGGGACCAATGAGGCAGAGACAACGGACTTGCACCAATACATAAGAGGCAACAATTTCAACCAATCGTTGATTGTTGTAAGTCTTAATCTCGTAGAAAGATTCATGGCATCGAACCTCCACAACCCAGTCAAACAGATGACTACGAGGATGGATGTACCATCTCTTTTTCATGCATTCCATGTCGATTCATCAGGTATACGCGGAAATGCTACTTCCTGACTGGCAGCCACTTGACTGAGCGTGGATCCTGATGCACTCAGCAAGCTGAGGATGCATAACAAGTAGACCGGCACTCGCCAACTACATCACCAACTAACAATTATTTTGAATCTTCCACAACCACGTAAAACTCACAAACTGTAAGGAACATATAAGATATTAGACACATCCTAGAGTTCACTTTCGTCTAAAAAGCGCTCGCACAGACGAGAAGAAAGTAGAAGAACCAACATATAACGTTGTTTTACATTATTTAAGTAAACAATTATATTATAGTTATTTCGGAGTTTCCAGCGGCGGGTTACGTGGATGGTTTTCAATGCAAATAACGGCCTGTATTTAAGATATCAACGTGCAAATAGCGGTATTATATTACACTACTTGGCTAGTCTTATTCAGAATTCAACGTTTGCCATCATGTGATAGTTTCAGAAGTACAGATACCAAAGTTGACCTTTTGTTCAATCCGATTTGATTATGGTTCAAGTTTTGGGTTACAACTACCACCTGTTCATTCGTCACAAAACTAATTATCAGTTGTTTTGAAATAAACAGATACAGATGTTTATCCAGAACGAATCTTACCTAAATCAAGTGTAATATTAACAGTGTTTGTAACAGACAACTTTCAAAAATCCTACTTTTGAATGCCGGAGGTTTGGATTTTTGAAGGAGTCCAAATGGTCTATCCAAGCACCAAAACACCCACCTGAACTCAATAAGCTAATATACAAGTAAGCCCCTGTCACAGCATATAATACCAAGTTAAAACAAATACAAACAATAGTAATAGTCAAATGCCAGCAAAGCATACTTGAGTGCATTTGCAATGTGGTGATCTGGACACCCACCCAAGTCATACAGATATTCCACTTTTGTTTTCATCTTCGTGATGACTCCTCCCCTAACACCTCTCATGGCTGGGCAACTGTCAGTCTCAATATGAAGCAACTGGGATTTGTAGTCGATCCCATCAGCTGTAAAGGTTTCATGCAATACAGAAACCAGACTATCGGCATCTTTCTTGCCGATCTCTACAGTTTTATAATGTTCTGTCACCACACGTTTCACTCCCCTGTGAAAGTAGCGCACAGTAATCGCCAGCTGGTTTGTTTTCAGCACGGTGGATTCGTCAATATTTATACTGAAGTACTCCTGCTGCAACCTGTTGACTAACCGGGTGTTGTAATGTTGGCCTAGTCCGTGGGTAATTTCATAGCCTTGTTTCGAGTCCGAAAATGTAAACTTCTCTGCAATTTTTGAGTCCGGAAACATTTGTTTGAATAAGAGGGTCGTACAACTTGCCACGTGTGGCGGAATTCCGTGGGCTTCTATGTGGTGTAAATATATTAATTCAGCGTCCCTCGCCTTCTCCTCACAGCTTTTCTGCTCCCGCTGTTTAGCATCTTGCTGTGCAAAGGCTTGAAAAATATTCCCGGTTCCAGCTTGGGCACCCTTTGCCTTGTGATGCTTTGCCGACGAACTGTGCTTGGCAAGAGCCTTCTCCCCTTCCTTGATGCAGACGTTGGATTTGCACGGACGGCATGTGACATTAAAAGTGTCTTTCTTGACAATCCAATCTCCAAATTTCCCCCCATTGGGATCTGGGGTCTTCAAAAGATCATCGGAATAATGCAAGACCATTTTCGCTGGCCGACATGCCCTTCGAAAAATGGCGGCAGTAAGCTTCTCGTTAGGCGAGAAACAACGCGAAAGGTCGAGAATGCGCTGTTCTAGTTAGAATCATGCTACCCTCCGCTAGTACATAGCCGCTATGCGCTACCGGAGGGAGTAGGCTCATTAAAAGTACTTCGTTCTGACCTAGATTTTTACTTCCGCGTGTCTGGAACATGCAAGACTCGCTGCCAATGTTTACATACCGATTTTTAAACGGGCGTTTTTTTCTGAAGTCCACTTTCTTCTTCAAAATCCGACGGATTAGTACAAAATGCCTAGAAATCCTACTTTTTCCGACAAAATTGCGAAAATCCGACAAAAGTCGGAAATTCCGACTCGTTACAAACACTGTATTAAATTGCGGCTAGAATCCAACTATGAGAAGAAACTGGTAAACACTGCCTCACGTCATACGTGGTTAGAAAATGTGGGCAATTACCTGGCATAAAGAGTCGTTGATATCATTAATATGCATGCATTTGCTATACACGTCATCATATGTTAACTGTGTATCATATGTTTTTGTCTAAATTAATATAATTTTATTGTTATGGATGAGAACGTGATATTTAACTGTGCTTATGGAATATTCTTGCTCAATATAAATAGTTTAGAATAGTGTTGAGTTGTTTTATTAAAAACGTTTTGTCTTACCACTGATCCCAAATACTTCGACTTCACATAGCGTGAGTATTTGAGCGTTCTTCTTCGTCAGCCGAATCCTGACGATCTTACCAATGACGCGTCGCGTACACGGTATGCGCCGTGTCTCGCCTTTCCCCAATTGTCCGGCAATACTGGCGCACTGGTGAATATTCCCACCACGTTGTACTTCGATCACGAATCCCTTAAGACGATCATCTGTCAGAAAAGATAAACATTTTTCCAGCTGACTCAAAAGTGATAACGTATAATTAATCAGGCAATTTCTCTCTATGTGTGTAAATACGAAATAGTTGATAGATGTCATATCTATCAATTATTTCGTATTTACACACCGCGATCGGTTTTGGTTCACCTTAGAAAATGCTGTTTTAGTTGACCCAGAAGTTACCACATACTTTTCTTTCAATGTGTAATGTATAGCAAGTGTTTTTAATGTTTACTAACTGCGTTGCATTGACACGCTTCGATCACATTTGGTTCAACTTACCGCAGCAGTCTCCTCTGTTCGTTATCACCACGTCCCGTATCTCGTAGACAGCTTCGAGATCAACTTGCCACCAACTGCCCTTCTTGCTTTGCGTTTTCGAGCAGCTAGATGCATCAAAATTACTATTTCGATTGCCATCAACCGCTTTGCTTGGCTTGCCATTGCCTTGCGTTGTTGATTGTCTTGTGGGCTTCCCCAAAGCCAAATTTGACGACCAATAATTACCGTCATCGGGTTGATCTAGAAAAGATCACATATGATCGTGTGCGTATGATCGTGTGCGTTTGTGTATGTATGTGTTTTTATGCGTGTGCATACGCATCATTCTCTGTATAAAAAGCATTAGTTGAATCTGAATGGTGTACCAGAAATGCAGAAAGGAGGGAGTAAAGTGCACTCCCTGAAATAAAATGTTAATCGGTGTCACTAGATCGGAAAGAAATATGTAGAAAACCGTTTGCTATGTTAACAAGTCAGCAAAATGTCCCACGTATCTTGTTTATGCCGCCATTATTGAAACAAATATGTTTCACTATACTTCTGCCAATATTGCACATTACTGCACAAATAATGTGTCCAGACCCATTTTCTCAGGGTCAGTGATCATTATAAGACCATTCCTGAATTAACTACGAGTGTCATTGGTATGTTATGCAAATTCTAGAGTATATCAGCCAATATTGCAGGTAAATCGAGTGTTATTTCAGGGCATTTTCTTAAGAAATGATGTTGTTTTACGATTAAGTAGGTATTATGATTACAGAAATTCCACTATGTCCTTTTACCAACTCATTTATTGAAATGACATATCAATTTAGGTAAATAGCAAGGCAGAATGTTCTTTTCTGGGCTTTCACGCCTCAAAATGATAATTGTCAAAGCATCATTCACCATGGCTTTCACTGAAATCGTCAAAGTCAAACTTGCTCTCCTCTTCCTCCTCCTCCTCTTCTTCCTCTTCACGATCATCAGTGTCCAAGATATTGCTTTCAAAGCAATCCGACTACAACTATCATATCTGCTTACTCGCCCACCGGCGACGCGACGGAGGAGGTGATGAAGAACTTGTACGAGAGCCTGAGTGATGCAATCCAGTCAGTTCCAGCCCATAACTTCCTCGCAGTTCTCGAGGATTTCAACGGAAGACTTGGAGCAGACAAGGTACCTCACTCATATCACCAGAAGATCAACTCTAATGGACAGCGCCTCATGGGTCTGCTAGAGGAGCATGTACTACTAGCAGCCAACACGCGTTTCCAGAAGGCCGAAAAGAAACCCTGGACCTGGCTCTCTCCTCCGGACTGCAACCAGGTGAAACACAAACAACAGATCGACTTCATCCTAGTGCGCAGGAAGTGGCAAAACAGCATCATGGACACCCAAGCCTACAACTCCTTCGCTAGTGTGAGCTCTGATCACCGTGTGGTCTCTGCAAAGGTGAGGCTCAGTCTAAGGGCATCAAAGCAGAAGGTGGAGAGGAAGGTGAAGTATATCTGGACGGCTCTAGAGGGTGACATGGAACTCCAAGATAGGTATGCAGTGGACGTGAAGAACAGATTCCAAATGTTAGATGAGGAAGAGGATGCAACAGCAAGTTATGAACGCTTTGTAAAAGCGCACGAAGAGGCTGCTCAGAAGGTACTAACACCTGTACCCAAGAGGAAGAAGGCACAACTCTATTCGGATGACCCCAGAGTTGCAAAGGCTAGAAAGGAAATGGAGGATGCCTACACCAACTTTGTGGCTGAAGGAAAGCAGGATGGAGGCGTCTATGTCAGGAAGAAAGAGCAACTCTTCAAGGTTTATGATGAGGCCATGGCAGAAGACCTCTCCAGTAAAATCAAGGTCATTGATGACAGCCACTCAAACAAACAGAGCTCAAAGGGGTGGGGCCTCGCCAGGGAACTCTCAGGCTAGAATTCATCACAACCTAGCCAGATTGCTGGAGAGACTGCTGAAGATCGTGTCAGTTCTTGGTATAATCACTTCAAGAAACTCCTAGGCAACCCCCCAGTTGTGGAAGATGAGAATGAGGAAATATAACCAGTTTTCCAGGACCTACAGATCGATGATGGACCATTCACCCTCAAGGAATACCAAAGAGCAAAGGGCTCGGTGAAAGCAGGCAAGAGCTGTGGTGAGGATGGCATACTACCAGAAGTGCTAAAATGGGTACTCATTGATGATCTGGTACTCCACATCTCTAACAAAGCCTTCATGGACCGCGTACTTACTCGGCATTGGACAATCATCAACATCATTCCCATCCCCAACCTCACTAAGACAGACAACTACAGAGGAATCAGCCTCAGCTGTGTGGTTGTCAAGGTGTACAACAGGATGATTCTCAACAGAATTCGCCCTAAACTTGACCCCTGGCTACGTATTAACCAGAATGGATTCAGGGAGAAGAGAACCACCACCTCACAAGTACTGGCACTCAGACGCATCATCGAAAGTGTGAAGAGGAAATACCTGCGAGCATGGGGAGCTGACTAGTATGGTAGATCGTCCGAAAGAGGTCACCCCAGAGGATATGTCACACCCCAACGGCACCTTGGTCATCTAGGACGGCATAACGCTGCTCCGTACCCTTAATAACCTTCCCCCGACCTACAGGTTCTTAATCAGATGGTGGCCAAGAAGCACGACTGGCACCATCCACAGTGTATCAAAGCTCAGGAGAGGTTGAGGCGGGGGAGTTCAGATAAGATTATTCTGTCAGAACCTGCGAACAGGAAGCCATACGACTTCAAGATGTTCCTTGGACATGACGACAACAAGAAACCACTCTGTTAACTCCTGTAGCGAGTATAGAGTGATCAACATGCAGCTTTAAGGCTGGATAGAACTGAGACACCAGTGCTAAACGCAGAAGGTAAAGCCCATCAACTATTCTCATTGAACGTATTTTTTTGTAATATTACGTAAATATCGCTTTATTATTATTATTATCATAGATCAGATCGATTTCACTCTTTCTATGTTTACCTCAACATCATACTCCAGTCGCCCTTAATGTTTCAGGTCGAGTTGCGTGAGCTCCCCTCAATTTACAGCAACCAGGAAGAGATTGATACGAGGGTAGGGCTGTGCCTCCATCTCGTCGGCACCCTCGGATACAAGAACGCAGTGGTCAGAACCATAACAGGTATTTTGGCGATTCTTCGTTGCCACGCCCACGCCATCAAGCTAACTGTATACCTCGATACGGAGTTAGGGAAACTTTGACAACTAGTCAACCTTTCTGAGATCAGAGTACTGCGCCACACTTCTTGGGTTATAGACGACTGCACCAATGCCTTCACAGGGAAGGATAAGGTGGATCCCCTGAAAAAAGCTGGAGAAGAACCCCAAGTTTCACAAAGCGTTCAAGCAACTCGGCGATGTATCATGTTCTGAAGCAGTTGGAACAGTTTACATGCCTGACACAGTTGCGAGTCTTCAGTGGACGTCATCCTAATCAAACCCCTGCGCAAGATTGGTGGGAGAGGACGAGAAACTCACCTTCCTACCTGTCATTCTGCCTTGAAGCCGCATGTTCAGCGTGTGAACCACCGCGTCGCCTGGTAGAAGCGAGCTGACGAACCCATCCCTGAAAAGCCTAAACTCTACAATGATGATCAAGGGTAGATAAGGACTGACGATGTTGTGTTGTGTTGGAACCGGTGTGGTCCTGCGATCCTGTCCTACCAAACTCACTGGTGATCTTCTGGTGATTGTTAAGAGAAAGAAGGGGAGGAAGAGTAAGAGGAGAACAAGTTTGACTTTGACGAATTCAGTGAATAGTGAATGATGTTCTGACAATTATCATCGTTAAGAGCGCGGCAGTTCTGAAAAAATCATTCTGGCTTGCTATTTACCTAAATCACGAAAAGAGTTTATAATTGAACTTAGTGGAATTTCTGTAGTAACGATTCTTTGAAATGACCCCCAGCTTATCAGTTGCTCGTAAAAAACAACTCGATTTCTCAAAAACCATTTCAACACACTTGCAATAGTATTGGCTGATATACAGCGAAATGTCCCATTGTTTGTAATGTTTGTACTATATAATTTGCGTAACATGTAAAGGACAAACGTAATTAATTCTGGAATGGTCTCATAATGATTTTCGACCCTGAAAATTTCGGTCTCGACACCTTATTGTTGCACTTGTGCACAATAATGGCCGAGATATAAAGTGAACAATATGTGTTTCAATAATGGCGGCAGAACGTGTGACATGTTGTTGACTTGTTAACATAGCAAACAATTTTCTACGTATTTTTTCCCGATCTAATGACACCAATTAAAACTATATTTCCGAGGGGTGTACGATACCCCCTCCTTCCGACTAGACTACCCAGCAAAAACGTATAACGTCCGATTTCGCCGATTATGTTATGTTGAAGCATACATATTCAGCAAAATGCTAACGCCTCTACTAAGTGAACTAGCTAGTTGTGGTAGTAAATAACCCACTTTACTTAGCGTTTATAAATGTTTAATATCCATGAAGTTGAAATACATGCACCAAGATTTAACTGTGAGTCACGTTCTTTCAGTTTAAACTAATTAAATCCCTTCCCACGTTCCTGATGTCTAAGCATCTATACGTAGATTGCCAACGCTGAACAGAGTAAATATTATATTTAAATTGCTAGGATATATTTAATTCAGTTTGGGATTACAAAATGTTTATTTAATTTCGTCATTAAATACATAAGGGAAGGACATAAGAAGCATTGTTTTATAATATAAATATTTTCTACGTGCTATCTTACCTCGGATCCCATACACTTCAACTTCACATAGCGTGAGAATAAGACCTTTCGTGTTCGTGCCTGTCATTCGGATTTTGGCGATATTGCCAATGGCGCCTCGCGTACATGATATCCGCCGTGTCTCCCCTTTCCCCAGTTTTGCGGCAACTTTGGCACAGCGGTGTGCAATCCCGTCACGCAGTACTTCGATCACGAACTCCTTAAGATGTTCAGCTGCCCGAAAACATGAGCATTTGACCAACAAGAGTTAACGTAATAGCATGAATCAAACAATTTCCTGTCTCTGTCACAACCATCAATTGGTTTTAATGTTTACTGATAGTGTTCCGTAGACGCGCCGCGATTGCGTTTGGTTCAACTTACCGCAGCAGTCTCCTCTGTTCGTTATCACCACGTCCCGTATCTCGTAGATAGCTTCAAGATCAACTTGCCACCAACTGCCCTTCTTGCTTTGCGTGTGCGTGCAGCTAGATGAATCAAAATTACTATTTCGATTGCCATCAACCGCTCTACTTGGCCCGGCGTTGCCGTGCGTTGATGATTGTTTTGTGGGCTTCCCCAAAGCCAGATTCTCCGACCAATACATTTCACCAGATTGAACTGGAAACGAGGACATTATACGTTTATTTCACTTAGTATCTAAAGTATATCTCAAATAATAGTATACTGATTTATTTAATTTCTTATATACCACGTTTATATTATACTATACTGAATCGACATCAAGGAAATCTTCATGAAATCCACTTGTATTAGTACTGATCAAATATAATTTATGAAATAACAATAACTGAAACGGCTTTGATACACTGATACTCTGAAAACTACTGGAAATACCAAAATGTCATATTCGACAGTGCAAAAACACATTGTTGTTTTTGCACCATGCTGTGTAGTATAACAGTACCTGGCACAGTTACCTACGTATCTAAACCATAATATATTTTAGATTTGTATTCACTAAGACTACTCTATATAATATACAACAGTTGCACTACAATATTTGTAAATGCAAAATAACATGAACAGTAAATAGCGTAGATAGTATAAGCTTTACAAGAGAAGCATTATTCGAGCAACACACACACATTATATACATACACACACACACACACACACACACACACACACACACACACACACACACACACACACACACACACACACACACACACACACACACACACACACACACACACACACACACACACACACACACACACACACACACACACACACACACACACACACACACACACACACACACACACACACACACACACACACACACACACACACACACACACACACACACACACACACACACACACACACACACACACACACACACACACACACACACACACACACACACACACACACACACACACACACACACACACACACACACACACACATATATATATACATATATATACAGATATATACATACATTACGAATACATTAGCATGCATGTGTTCTTGGCAAAATTAATCTCTGCCCATCCTCAGTTTATGGACACGTGATAATTAACGGTGTCTAAGCATTGTTTTCAACATACAAGATTTGTAATCGATATGCGTTGTTTTATTAACGACGTCTTGGCTTACCGCGGGTTCCAAATACTTCGACTTCACACAGCGTGAGTATCTGGTGGTTCCTACTCGTCAGTCGGACCTTCACAATATTGCCAATGGCGCCTTGTTTACACGATAAACGCCGTCTCTCGCCTTTCCTCACCTTTCCCGCGACACTGGCACATTGGCGGGTATTCCTACCACGCAGAACTTCAATCACGAATCCCTTAAGACGATCACCTGCCAGAAAAAAATATTGCAGTTGATACAAAAAATCTCTTAAGTCGAAACTCTGCCAGAAAATAAAAGCTTTTTTCAGTTAACCTGGAAGTGATACCGTAGAGTAAATCAGACCATTTTCTTTCATTGTGTCATGTATCGCAAATGTTTCTAATGTTAACTAACAGCGTTGCGTTGACATGCCTCGATCGGGTTTAATTGAACTTACCGCAGCAGTCTCCTCTGTTCGTTATCACCACGTCCCGTATCTCGTAGACAGCTCCGAGGTCAACCTTCCACCAATTTCCCGTAATATTTGCCCCGTGTGTGCAGCTTAAATTATCAAAAACAGTATTTCTATTGCCATCAACCGCTCTACTTGGCCTGCCGTTGTCGGTTGTTGTTAATTGTTTTGTGGGCTTCCCCAAAGCCAAATTCTCCGACCAATCAATGTCAGATTGAGCTAGAAAAGAGGACAAACACGTTTGTTTCATTTAGTATTAAAAGTCCATCTCAAATAATATTATACTGGATTTATTCAATTTCCTATATAACACATTATTATTATACTATACTTAATCGACATCATCGCGTAAAATGCCATGAAGTCCACTTATATTTGACATTGTATATTAAAATTTAACAAATAACAATAATTGAATCGGCATTGATGCACTGATACCCGGAAGACCATTGGAAAAACCAAAATGTCATATTCGCCAGTGCAAAGAATATATTGTTGTTTTTGTACCATGCTGTACCTGGCACAGTTGCTTACGTATCTAAATTATATATTTTAGATTTGCATTCACTAAACCAAATCTCTATATTGTATACCACAGTTGCATTACAATATTTGTAAGAAATTAACGTAACGAAATTCTATCGTAAAACGAGAATATATATATATATATATATATATATATATATATATATATATATTAAAAGTCCATCTCAAATAATATTATACTGGATTTATTCAATTTCCTATATAACACATTATTATTATACTATACTTAATCGACATCATCGCGTAAAATGCCATGAAGTCCACTTATATTTGACATTGTATATTAAAATTTAACAAATAACAATAATTGAATCGGCATTGATGCACTGATACCCGGAAGACCATTGGAAAAACCAAAATGTCATATTCGCCAGTGCAAAGAATATATTGTTGTTTTTGTACCATGCTGTACCTGGCACAGTTGCTTACGTATCTAAATTATATATTTTAGATTTGCATTCACTAAACCAAATCTCTATATTGTATACCACAGTTGCATTACAATATTTGTAAGTACACATTAACGTGAACAGTAAATATCGTATCGTAGCATTAATCGAGTAATATATATATATATATATATATATATATATATATATATATATATATATATATATATGGTCCAACAATGGAATAGATTAATCAAAATGACATTAAAGTAAAATGTTCACAAACGTGGGAAACATCAATTGATTTCGTTGTAATTTCCACAGCGTTACATTGCACTTCTTAAAGTACCGTTCTTGACAGACACAGGTATTATCTTTAATGTCATGTATCACATTCATATACCAGATACATGGACGATGTATCAGGCTGGTGCGTCCATATTTGCTTGTATTGAGTGACCCTAAACGCCAAGCCGGGCCGCGTCGAAATGATCAGACGCAAATCACCCGACCTGATCATTGCAAGTACGCACGCACGCACGCACGCACGCACGCACGCACGCACGCACGCACGCACGCACGCAGGCAGGCAGGCAGGCAGGCAGGCAGGCAGCCAGGCAGGCTGGCAGGCAGGCAGATTATTCCCACACCCGTTCCTGCGACAGGTGATTTTGATAAATGTTGTCAATAACAACACTGTTTATTTTAAGACATTAACTACTTACTCGGTAGACAGCCTTCTTATTTTACACCCCGCTGTGGGCAGACAATTGTAAGATGGCAGCCAGATATAATTTACGTTGCATATTGCTTACATTAAAATTTAGATAACTCGACAAACGATGTATGAAATATATATGAAATCAATTGCACTGTACATGGAATGATTGTATGAATAACATGTGTTATTAATATTTCTGCGTTCCAATCAATTACGTTTCAGATCTTGGAGCGAACTTCATAAATGTTGATGACAAAATAAATAAGCAACTTCATCATGTATATATTAAAAAATCCCACAGTGATCCTGTGAAACTAATGCAGCCATATATGTTAGTTTTAGTCTAGTAAAACATTGATCCAATTTTGGCGGTTAGTTTTCAAATTAAAACTGCTTTTGTTAACAACGCCAACGTGACTGAAGACAAAAATCATGCTATAATTTACCAAATGGCTACAATTTACATTGCTGAATGGGATGTTCTTTTCCTATGTAAAATCAATACTCGAATATCGAAAGATAGCACACCCCTTTCAGAAATAGTCCATATTAATAAAATACCCTAAAATAAATAAACCAAACGGTAATCTTCCAGTTAACTGGCCTACATTATCGGGGCCTTTTCAAAATGTTTCATCACCATTTTTCGGATGTGTATGTGTTCGGAATGTCATTCTACATCACTTCCGGTACAAAGAAGTCAAATATTTTTTGTATTGTGTTTTAGAACAATTTAATGCCGTCGAGCCGACGTAAATAAGCCGATGTCACAGGGTGTGAGCGGTTAGCGCACCCCAGATGCCTCATGACCGTAAAGACGATGTCTTGCGATTTGCGAATATGTCCCCAAAACTAAGGTTTGCTTTTAGCTTAAATTTATAAAACAAATATTGCTAATTGCGCCAACTGTGACATCGGCTTATTTATGTCGACTCGACGGCATTAAATTGTTCTAAAACTAAATAAAAAAAACAAATATGTCACTTCTTCGTACATCTGTTGCGCTTACATTTTTCCGGTCGTTATAAACATTCTGATTGACATTTCTGCCCATGCGCGATAACTGTAAAATCATTAATGTGCAGCGAAACTACAAAGTATTTTTGGTATAAATGCCACGAGCTATTCGTTAACCCTTTTGTGATGGTTACTGTGAAGAGTTGCTTAACATGTCTTTCAATACAATAAAATATTACGTTTGTTTAAATCATTGTCACGGATTATGGTGCTCTACAGTTACGTGATTTACGCTTACTATCAAAACATGCCTCACAACTTGTTTGCCTCGTATTAATTTGCGACAAATCAATTAGCTGAGATGTTATATACATCCTAACGAACAGCCCATAGTATTTATCCCATACATGCTTTGTCATTTCGCTGCATATTGATGATTTTACGTTTATCGCGCATGCGCAGAAACGTCAATCGGAACGTTTATA
Organism: Ridgeia piscesae; assembly: GCA_025642075.2. Taxonomy (NCBI): domain Eukaryota; kingdom Metazoa; phylum Annelida; class Polychaeta; order Sabellida; family Siboglinidae; genus Ridgeia; species Ridgeia piscesae. Next base: position 47,384 of record JAODUO010000769.1, read on the forward strand.
ACGCCGGAAAAATGTAAGCGCTACACCGGCAATGATGTAGAATGACATTCCGAACACATACACATAAAAAACGCTCGAAAAACCGTTTTGAAAATGCTTTAATAATTTAGTCCAGTTAACTGGAAGATTACCAAAAACAAGGTATGGACGGTGATCCGATCAACAAAATGGCTGCATATCGGCGTCGACGGGTCATCTTCTTCGTATCTCGACAACGAAAAGTCGCACAGACAACATAGATGGACGATAATAAGATCTCCGTGGTCGCTGTCGACATTATTCACGTTGCAAACATTGATATCCCATTAGAAATTATCTCAGTAAAATCCGCCAAGTGCCGTATGATGTCGGAGGACATGTAGACGAACGCAGACCATCCTTCCAAATAAACTCACTTAATTCGCAAACGAAAACAATTTTTGACAAGATGGCGACAGCACGTTTCCGTGACCTACATAGCGGTTAGATCAGCAGATTTAGTTGGCTGGTCAATGTAAAAGAAGGACCAGATCGCGGTAAACGAAAGACCCACGAACTGTGAGTTTACTGGGCGGTTCTGGACGGTCTGCGCGTACGAGGGATTGGGCGGTTTGGGATGGTCTGCGCCGTAAAGACTTATTAAGCTATACATCGTGTCAATATGGCATTTGACATTATCATTTCGGTAACGATTTTACGAATACATTAGCATACATGTGTTGTCTTGACAACATTAATCTCCTCTTCCCATCCTCAGTTTATGACGGACCCTCAACACATGGCGCATGCACGAACACGTGATGATTAACGGTGTCTAAGCATTGTTCTCAACATAAAAGGTTGACAATCAATATGCGTTGTTTTATTAACGACGTCTTGGCTTACCGGGGGTTCCAAATACTTCGACTTCACACAGCGTGAGTATCTGGTGGTTCTTACTCGTCAGTCGGACCTTCACAATATTACCAATGGCGCCTCGCGTACACGATATGCGCCGTGTCTCCCCTTTCCCCAACTGTCCCGCGACACTGGCACATTGGCGAGTATTCCTACCACGCAGTACTTCGATCACGAATCCCTTTAGTCGAAACTCTGCCAGAAAAGAGAAGCTTTTTCAGTTTTGTATGCACTATTCTAAATGAGGCCTAACTATTGTTTTGTACAGCGGTATTATTAGTTCTTTTTCCTTGTACATTATATTTCGCCTAATTAAGCCAATAATTTAGTTTTTCATCGCTGCTGCAATTCCACACTGCTCTGGTACATTCATGTATTTTCCTATAAGGTAGTATATGGTACAGTACCACCAATTTCATAATGTGCATCTTCATTCCCATGTCCTGTGTGGAGGCACTTACACTTTCCAAAATTAAACAGCATTTGCCATTTCTCAGACTATTCAGTCAACTTATTAAAATCATCTTGTAAATGCTGTCTACCTGTATCACTTTTAATTTTTGTAAACACTTTTGTGTCGTCCGCAAACTTCAACACTTTGATTGTTATGTCATCATCCAAATCATTGACATAATATGTCAATTATTTGGATGATTAACTGGCATGATTAACTGGATAGAGAAATGGATTATTGATAGAAAACAAAGAGTAGTAGTTGATGTGGAGGTTTCAAACTGGATATCCGTTTTGAGTGGAGTACCACATGAATCAGTATTGGGACCTATTTTATTCTTAATACAATATCAAGGATTCTATAGCTTCATAAAGATACGTAACTCCTCGCGATTTTGCCGTAAATAGCGTGACATTACGTAATGTGGCGCCATCTAGTTTCTAGCGTGCACTGTGTACAAATCTATGGACACGATAACAAAGGTTCAAATGACAGAGACTGCACCAGCGGTCATATATCCACCCTCTCCCCCTAACTCACCCCACTCGCCTTGTAGACAGTGTTTTTAAACTAGTCAGCAAGTCCCCATACATGCATAGATGCATTGTACAACTAAGGCAAGCATAATATGATTATAAAGGTATAGAAGATTTAGTCACATAATGATAACAAGCCAAAACGTCCCGATTAATAATGTGTACAGTTCAAAAAGGTAAATTATCGTTACAGTTAAGTTAAAACGGTATATAGTGTGTATACAGATAACAACGTTCCAATGGCGTGTACACAACCCAAACAAAACAGTGACTAATGGTTACAGACCAATTAAAACGGTCCTATTAAAACGGCGACTGCTACTCAGAATATCTGTCACGAATAAAACACACACCATTATTATGCCACAACCAGACGTCATGTTTTAATACTATCATAGCCATAAACAGTATCTTGTGTACAGTCAATGGCCTGGAGTAAACATGATACTCAAAGCTCATGAATAAAATTCAGGTGTTAGTCATAGCATATACAGAATTTGTTTGATTTTATTTAAAAAGTCAAAATATGCAATTATTTTAGATATACCTGATTTGTTATAGTCAAGAATATATACAACTGACACAACATCTAACAAAATGTATATACTGCCATCATTGCCTTTGCTGTTAATATTAGATTCCTGGCAAAACGCCTTGTGCCACTTGTTTCAGTCAGAGCGTGTGGCATCAGTGCTGGACTGATCAGCGTCTGGCTGTTAAAGGCATTGAACAGTTGGTCCATCCTTTCGATGAACTCAGCTGTGCCTGTGTGAGCATTATTGACTCCATGAAGAAAATTACATTATATTTCAACTCAATTAGTATTTACTTATGCCGCGAGTCGAAATAGTAACGCAGTGGTTGTAATAATTACAAGATTTAGCCAAGTTAAACCATATTGCCACACGAGAGTGAACTCCAGATGGCAAGTGGTCAAGGAAGCCTTCCGCATATTGACAATCCAACCAATAGTATCTATGTATATTCCGCCCTTCTGAGTTATTTGTAGATTTTGTTTTTAATCACGCCACACTCCCCATACGCATAGGGATCATTACGCAACGGAGGCCAGTGAGTATTTCGTGTAATATAAGTACTTTTGTGAAAATGTATGTGCACAAACCTCATTTTACATCTTTGTCAATCAGATTGTTTGTGTAGATGCCAAATGTACCTGTTTAGCGCTTTCTATGTTACGTTTGGTGGTAATTGCAAAAGATATCCTTAAGTGGATACGAACACGCACACCACACTTAGCAAAGACAAAAATACAAGAACATAATGATCAACATCCTAAGGAAGTGGAAGAGAAATGGTTTCATCTCAGACAAACTGTACTGGAAGCTATACCGAGTCGGAAGAATCCCCAACATTGTATGGGACGCCTAAGATACTCAAAAACAACACACCCCTTAGGCCTATAGTATCCAGTTGTGGCAGCATTACATACAATGCAGCCAAATACCAGGCGAGTATACTCACCCCTCTTATGGGTAAGAACTGTCACAGCATCAAAAACACCAAGGAACTAGTCGACAAGCTAAGAGGCCTAGACATACCACCTGCTCGGAAACTGGTGTCATATGATGTCACAGCACTCTTCACCAGTGTCCCACTGGATAAGGCACTGGAAGTCATCACAGAGACACTACAAGAAGATGACACCCTAACCAGCCGCACGGAAATGACAATCCCACAGATAGTTGAGCTTCTCGACTTCTGCCTGAATACGACCTAATTCATATACGATGGGGCAAACTACCAGCAAACACATGGTGAAGCTATGGGATCACCCATATCTCCCCTAGTAGCTAATTGCTACATGGAACAATTTGAGAAAGTAGCCATCTCTACAGCACCGCACCCCCCATCACTGTGGCTACGATACGTGGACGACACATTCACCGTACTTCACGAATACGACGTGGAAGAGTCCACTGAACACATAAACAGCATTGATCCACACATCAAATTCACCACCGAACCTGAGAAAGACAGGAAACTTCCCTTCCTGGATCTATGCACCCATATTATAGATGAAGAATCTACGAAGATAACCATTTACCGGAAGCCGACGCACACGGACCAGTACCTCAACTTCAAGTCACATCACCCTCTAACCCATAAAGGTTCAGTTTTACGCACCCTCACCAACAGGGCACAGCAGTATGTCACCACAGCTGTAGAAGGAAATCAGAAATGGCACACGTCCACAATGCGTGTGATATCGACAGCAGTCACACATTCATAGGTGAAACCAAGAGAACACTCAGCCAGAGATTCAAAGAACACACAAACCTGGATAAACCAACAGGAGTAGGAGATCATTGCCGGGCCACAGGACACGCACTGTCCATGAAGAACACTAAAGTACTGACCCCTGAATCCAACTGGCACAAGAGAAAAGTAAAGGAGGCCATGTACATCAAACAGAGAGCCCCTACCATGAAGAGAGACCAGGGATACCATCTGCCTGCTATCTACAACCAAATTATCCCGCCGAAATCTGAGACAACACACGTGACACCAGTACGAGAAAAAGGTCCGTAGCTGACGGATCGAAACGTCGTACTCATCTTCGACATTAAGCTCCAAAGTAAGTTAAATTATACTAAACTAAACCATTCTTGGGGCCATGAACCATTTATTCACTATATCCTTAAGCGTTCGACTCGTGAGCGTATTCGACTGGCGTTTCATTGACTATACGTTTGGTAATTGTTCTCATGTTTTCACAAGGAAATTGTCGATTACTTTACTTTTACATAAACATTTCTTTAATAGATCCAATGTTTACCTTCTCTCCTCAACTGGGAAGCGGTGGAAAACCATTTCCGGACATTTTGCGCGACCGATGTTGCAGTTGGGCGCAGCACAACATTGGCCATTTGACATCCAACGACGAGCACACGACATCGTCTGTAGCACGCTTAAAACTAGAAGGCGCTAGTGGTTGTGGCGTCACACGTTATCGCGAGGAGTTGCGTATATTTGTGAAGCTATAAGGTCCTTGATAATATATTAAGAATACAATAGGTCCCAATACTGATCCCTGCGGTACTCCTCTCAAAACGGATTTCCAGTTTGAAACCTCCCCATCAACTACTGCTCTTTGTCTTCTATCAATAATCCATTTCTCTATACAGTTAATCATACCAGTTAATCATCCAAATCATTGACATATTATGTCAATGATTTGGATGATGACATAACAAGCAAAGTGTTGAAGTTTGCGGACGACACAAAAGTGTTTACAACAATTAAAAGTGATGTAGATAGAAAGCATTTACAAGATGATTTTAATAAGTTGACCGAATAGTCTGAGAAGTGGCAAATGCTGTTTAATTTTGGGAAGTGTAACTCTCTCCACACAGGATCAGTATTGGGACCTATTGTATTCTTAATATATTATATTAAGAATAAAATAGGTCCAAATACTGATCCCTGCGGTACTCAACTCAAAACTGATTTCCAGTTTGAAACTTCCCCATCCGCTACTACTCTTTGTCTCTATCCAGTTAAACATACCATTTCCTATGCCATGGGTTTGATTGAACTTACCGCAGCAGTCTCCTCTATTCGTTATCACCACGTCCCGTACCTCGTAGACAGATCCAAGATCAACCTGCCACCAATTTCCCGTGATATTTGCCGAGTGTGTGCAGCTTAACTGTTTAAAAACAGTATTTCTATTGCCATCGACCGCTCTACTTGGCCTGCCGTTGTTGGTTACTGTTGATTGTTTTGCGGTCTTCCCCAAAGCCAAATTCTTCATCCAATAAACTTCAGCTTGAACTACAAATGACCACATGTGAACATCTTTTGTATACATTCATGTATGCATGCACGCATGCACCGTTCATGCTTATATAAGCATATAATACATGTTCTTACATATATATATATATATATACTCACTGATATCCTAAGTATTTCAAGCTTATCTATTCATTGTTAAATATCAACAGCAATAGTAACAGACTGCATAGTATATATATTTTTTTGTAATCGAACTTTAATACAAGTATGCATACATATATTTTCGACATTTCTTACATATTAATAGTCCGTCCCTAGTATTTCCGCCCAACATAATGCATTTTGTTTTTCAAGAAACAACGAACACTCTTTTACGATGCGGAACCTCGACACTTGTTTCTGTTTGCAAAAATCGTAACAGATTTTGTAACTGTTAATATAATACTGTATATTAAAATACTATAAAACAATTATATAGACGTCAATATTTGATCCTGCTGAAACACTATTCACATAGATAACGTGAACATGTGCATATAAGGAGCCAAAGGCTTTGGAATTATTTGCTGCTGGTTAGCATTAACGTACTACTTAAATTACGAAGTTGTGATTATAACGAAATTACTGTTTATTCTGCTGGTTGATCATTAATATGTTCAAATGCACATAGCCCTACCATAGACTCCATAGACTTGCACCTCGCAGAGTGAAAGGTATTCTTTTTCATTCCCGGTCATGCTAAGCTTCACTATGCTGCCGAAGACATTTGGTCGACATGGAATACGTCTCGTCTCACCCAGTGCAAAGGCTGGTATCACCAAAGCACAAGTTGAAGTATCGGTGGAATTGCCGAACAGCGCCTCTATGACGATGCCTTGAACACTTTTCTCTGGTAACCGAAAATCCTTTATCAATATTTGCTTTCGTATCGCATGTTCATAATTCAATACGGTTGATGGCTTGCAATTATTCTTATACACATCAAATCAAAATCAAACGTATAGTTATTTGACGGCCCTGTTTAGCCATATTTTACTGTATCATCAGCGCTGTCAAATTTACGACGTTTGGTGAATAAATAAAGTTTATTTCCACATGGAAAAATACCACGAAAGGTACACTTAATATATAATAACATAAAAACGACATTTCATAAATTATATATATATACAACCAATATGTGTTCCGTATTGTTGTGATAACTGCTACATCTGTTAACAGAAGGTAAAACATTTTCTTTAATATGTACTTACTGATATTTACTTATTTAATAAATTTCAGATTATATATCGAATATAGTTATATTTACTTATTTAATAAATTTCAGATTATATATCGAATATAGTTCCATTTCAGAACATTGATCGCTTACAAAATGAATAACGTACAATTAGTATAGCTATTGAACATAGTGCATGACTGTTGAGAAACTAATAAGCATTTGTTTGATCCATGCATGTTATATGTATACGAATCGTGTAATTGACGAGCTACACAATTATAAGATCGCATAATTTTAAGTAATGACACACCAGTGGTAGCGTCGGCATTCGTTACCACCACTACTTGGATCTCGTAGACGGCAGCCAGGAAAACCTTCCACCAGTTTCCTGCTTTGGAGAGAGTGTGCATACAACTACCGTGAGTCATGTTGGAATCTATGTTGCCGTCTACTGCCCGCCACGATTCAAAACCACGTGTCAGTGTCGAAGATTGCACAGTTTTCTTTCGAAGAGCCCGATTAATATTCATGTCACGTTCAAAACGAGGTAGTTTAATGTTGGCGCCGCTGCCTCTATCGTTCCGATATCCTACAACCGAACAATGATGCATTTTGATACAATGTGGCAGTTGCGGGTTGTCTTTGTGCTAGCAGTGCAAGCTAATAATTATATACAATGATTTTAGTGCGGCCTGCGTCGATTTATCCAACACGCCGACGTCACCTAGCCTCCTTCCATGTATTGTTACATCCTTTGACCATTCGTATTTGAAGTATTTATCAACTGACAACGCATTTACCAAAACGCGATTGTTATTTGAAAGTGCTTTACTTATACTTTTGTATGATATACTGTGTTTTTCTACTATAAGATGCTATATAATAAAGTGATGATCAATTCTCAGCACAGAGAACGGTAAATAAACCGTTTGTACTTTTCGGTTAAGCGTAAGCAAGTTTACATTGTTTTATGAAACCACAAATGCAGAATTGCTTTTTGAGAAACTCTCCTCAGTTAAACTATTCACCATTTTGTATGTTATACTTGTGAATGCAATCATTATCGTGCATTCTCTCATACACAGGGACGCATGCACACGCGCACGCGCACGCGCGCGCGCGCGCGCGCACACAGCACACACACACACACACACACACACACACACACACACACACACACACACACTTTAATTGTATTTAGCCGACGTTACCAATGGCTTCCTTGCACGTTGTTATGGCTACATCGTGCACTGCGTACATACGACCGAGGTCAACCTTCCACCAGGGATCTGTTGACTCCGTCGTATGACTACAGACACCGTGGGGATGTGTGCCGTCCACCTTGCCATTCAGTGCATTCGACGCGACGTCCAAACCTGCCGTCGAACTCGCTAGTCGGTTGGCTGCCAGGTTGACTAGAACTTCTGCAGCAAACATAGCACAGCAAACAATTCACTGCAGTCCTAATTTGGTTTGGTAATAACAAAATATAGGTACTGGGTGGGTCCTATCACTAACTACTATCATCTCGCTAATCAGGATAACATTCGTCCATTCCTAGATATGGTACTTTAAATAGTGACGTGACACTTGTTATGCTAATGACATTACTGATTAACTTAATTGAATCTAGTGCCAAAATTGTCAACTGTGTCATGGTGAGAATTAGTCTTTTATTAATACCAAAATAATACCAGCTTTGCATCGCCCTATACGTGCAATGACAGAGTAGATTAATGTATAGGTGCTCACACTTCTAGATGCCCTCACTCAGGAAAGCAAACACATACACACACACACACACACACACACACACACACACACACTGTCTGTCTGTCTGTCTGTCTGTCTGTCTGTCTGTCTGTCTGTCTGTCTGTCTGTCTGTCTGTCTATATGTCTGTCTGTCTGTCTGTCTGTCTGTCTCAGTCTGTCTGTCTCGCTCTTTCACTCTGTCATTCTCTGTCATTCTCTCTCACTCTCTCTCACTCTTCTCTCTCTCTCTCTCTCTCTCTCTCTCTCTCTCTCTCTCTCTCTCTCTCTCTCTCTCATCTGGCAAGTACAAATTATGTTTTTGAATAGTGCAAATATACATTAGTTACAAGAACACTACGAAATGTTAGTTGTTGTTATCAAGATATTTACCAATACTGTGGCTGGTATATTGTCTTTAGCGCAGCCAAAAATTGCTTCCCTTACCTTCCACTCGAAAGACTTGCACATCGCACAGAACTAGTGTGGCTGTTGCTTCCTGCGTTGTGATCCTCACGAATCTTCCATGAACGACTTTTGTACACAACACAAGTCTTGTTTTTTCAACTGAGAATAAATCTTCCGCATTGACTTTGGCACACACCACTGCTTTGCCATTGGCTAGGTGTTGTGTAAACGTACGTAATACATCGATGACTACATCTCGAAGTCGGCATTCTGACGAAGAACAAACGGAGAAATGAATATGCGTGTGTGTGGATGTATGAGGTCATGGGTATTATTTGAATTGTGTGTACACAAACTGTATACACTAACAAGGAACATAAGTAAATTTGTGATTTAGCTAACAAACATGTAAACAATTATGTAGGTGCGTGCAAACTAACGCTGGCAAAAGAGACGAGGTATGTGTTTATTTGTTCGTTTGTGTGTTTATTTAAATGGAATACAGAACAGTATTGCATAGAAATAGGCCAACATTAACTTAGGCAAAGAAAGAAACAACAAATCAATCGTTGATCACAACAACATATATGGATTTTGAGTGAGATCTACACTAAATTAAGTTTAGCAATACCAGTTATTTACCCCACGTTTTACTGCAACTTGTCAACTTCACACCGTGAATAATGCTTGAAGCACCCAAGTCGACCTGCCACCAGGGCTTCGTAACAGTCGGAGTTGGTTGTACGCTGAGACATGTCATGCTGCCCTGGCGTATTACCTTCGGCGTGGAACTCGTATACACATTTCTAGCTTCTTCGGTTGCATCCTTAATAATTATGACAAGCACAATTGCATTAGTACGACATACGCATTAATGATTACCATGGCCAGAATACATAACTTCGTCAAGCGTAATTTATTTCCGGTTCATATTTAATGTAATTATATGTAATATTGTTGTATTTGTTTATTGACAATGATTATGCTAGGTTATTCTTAAAAGTGTACACAACGACGACAGTATATTCCTCCCTATTCGTGGTTGCGGTATTGAGTTCAGAATAAATGTATTGTAGTGTGTAGCTGGTCTGTATGACAGAAAACGGCGCATCGTCCGTTATGCATGCTTCTTGAGTTGGCATCATCATAAAATGAAATAGTCGTGACAGTTGCAAGTCTAAGGTATGTAGTGTGCGACATTTAATATGATTCCGATAGCATTTACGAATAAACAATTGGGACGGTACAAGTTTGTATTTAGCATTAACTGCGTGTGTGCATGTGCGCGTGTGTGTGCACTAATGTGTTTACCACATGTGCGTGTGCGTGAGTGTGCGTGTGTGTTTGGGGGTGCGTATGGCCGGGCGGTCGTGCGGTCGTGCATCATCATCGTACAATTATTGTTAAGAATCCTACAAATACAATATTTATATATCCTATTTGATAACGACATACATCATTGAATTGTGTTATGTATCTTTATAAACGTTAAGGTTTTTCGTTACTAAAATACAAAATATTATTCACTTCGTACTCACAACCGTAGTAGGTGACAGGATTTTGACAGAGAAGGCTAGTGACGGTCCAAACCTCTTCACTTCGACGACACAGTATGCATATCGAAGGACCAACGCATTTTGCTTGTACGTTATACTGACCCCTGTTAATTACAGATCGTTAAATAGTTGCATGCACTTGTTCAACTGAAAGTGTGTACTTTTTACAAGACTGCGTCAACACATTAACAGGAAATCATGATATTGTGCTCCATACTCCTATAACAAAGCTTAGATGACTAAATGATAGCGTCAGTTGTGCGTATTTATACTCAGCACAAACCGATATGAGGATATATTTGATTATTACAGATCTGACGTCACCACCACAACATAACCTGGTGGAACAAAATCATGGCAGTCAATATCAAATATCGTGTATATCCTTATCCGTTGTTTTAATAAAATAAATACGCAACCATCGTGAGGAGGCATGTAAACCACGAGTATATAAATATATTAAAATAGTTCTCAATATGTCTTAATCAATTCCTAAATCTACAATAATTATATTGGTATTATATGTTGCAATGAATACTTGCAACGGCCAGATGTACATATACCCATTCATATAATCGTAAATTTAGATGTAAAACACCAATGTAGAAGTTAAACAAAGGTTACTTAGGTAAAGCCAAGTGTACAACTAATTATAAATACGACACTTGTGGTGAAGCAAATACCTGGAACATGTAGTCTGTTGATGTTGCCCAGACTGTGGGATTTTCCGTTGACATTAACATCCAGACCTTTCTGCGAATTCGTAATGATTGTGATCGATCCAGTGGTCTTCATTGCTAATGCAAGCCACACGACTTCATGCAACCTTTCACCTGACATAATAAATATGGCATGTCACTTTAGACGTAACCTATATTAATTTATTTACGATTCTATTTCTGTTACTCACCAATCTATTTTATATTTCACTTACCGGTTATTTTAGTCACTGCGGCAGTTTCTCCTTGCATGGAAAACTGACTGTCTCGTATGATCCAGAACGTACCAGTGTTATTAAATCTATACGGGCGACCAACAACCGGTATTACATGGCCCAGACCGAAACCAGCACCTGTAAAAATAATAGTTTTTTTGGAATACCCAAGAGGACAGTTTAATGTCGTTGCCTATCAAAAAGTGCACATGTATAAAGTAATCCGGTTAAACTTCTCAACCTAAACGACTTTGATTCAATCCACTCAATGTATTATTGAGACAAACCAATATGTTGCCATACGCGTCACCGATACGATATCACAAACAAATTAATTATACATACATTAATCTGTGAAATCGTATCATTAGCGCAAATATGTGTCTGGCTAAACGGGTGGGTGGATGCGTGTATCTGAATTTAGAAATAACCTTTCTTTATTGCACATAGGCATACTTATTAAAGACAACCTAGGTTGAAGTATATTTACAATAATTTACAATTTACATTTCCACCAGTGTTGAAACTCTAAAATAAGCAAAATGTTGCACAGCTAAAGCAATATTTTCCATATTGTTCATTGAAAGCAATTTTCTGATTATTTCTCTTGGCAAATATTTCAAATGATAAACCACTACTTTTTTCTTTCCATAAATATGGCCAACGTGCCCGACCTTGAAACAATATCACACAGAATTCATACAGAAATTCAACGATCGTCTAGGAACAATTAAAATGTACCGTGTCTAGGCATTTTATGATATCTGGTACAGTCATCTGAGGGACGTATCTTGCGGTAATTCTGCCAGTCATTGGCCAATTCTATGCATAGTATCTTATTCCAATACTCTTGGCGAAGGTACGGGAGCGGTTGCCAATCTGCGGACATCCTGATAACAGTTCCACCGCCATTAAAATATGGTATGAGCTCGCCGATCTTGTTGTAGCAGCACAATTGGCCCCATCCTGCCAAACTGTGTAAGAACACAATCACAAACAAAAATTAAATCAGTGTATTACTTTATGTGAATGACATAATAGTTACATATTTTTACAATAGACAGTGAATATACATCTGTTCCATATAAAATCAAAACAAAACACCTTATTGAAAGATAGTACTCTTTCACAAACGTGTTTTAACAGTTAGCATCAGCGATGTGGTTATGCTAGCAATATTGCAAACGTAAACACAAACTTTAATGTAAAAGAAGGATAAGAACGAACTAAATGAAAGTTTACAGGGCTGTTTCGGTTAATCTTCCCGCTGCACGGGGCCGGGCAGTTTTGGCGGATAATATTGGCGTGTTCACACATAAACATATCCATGCGCGCAATAAAAACCTTTTTGAAGTAATACATTCTAATATTAGTAATGTGTACCATCAGTATAGTTAACTATTTATTACAATTCTTGAATAGTGTGGTAAAATATATACCGGTAGTCATGTGTTTTGAATTATTGTGTGTATTCTCCAGAACCGACCTGTTTGATTTACGGGCATCTAACAGCAGTAGATGGATATAGTTTTTGTTTAAATGCTCTGGTGGCCGGTGACTTCAGAATAGACAGAATGTTAGCCTACAAACCGTTAAATTAACTTGTGAAATTTAGTAGTGCAACCGATTATCTCTCTTTGTGCGGTAGTTTCTGTGAATTCGCTACATTAATTAATTAATGTCGCATCCCGTTTCTTCGTTGGCCAACCACGAATACCTGTTTGGATTTAGACTAAATTTACAAATACGTTCTCATTCGATAACGTAGCTGGCAAACATACGTGGAATTTATTGTGCGCAAACAGGTGTTGCTGCCTCTCGTTGATGCTGAAGCAACGGCACAATGGATGAATCGTTTATCTTTATTGGCGACTTGCAGACTGCATGGACACCTAGTAATTTCATGGATTTTTGGAGGGTCCACTTGTTCCGACTTGATCCATTGTGAACAAATTGGCTGTGTAAAACAAATCATGCGAGTTGGTATCACAGGAGGATGCTCCCAGAACGGAAATGCATGCATAAAGACATATGGGCATACACTGCTAAATTGCTACCAACATTAGCTTATTAATTATTTCGATAATACAGTATAATAACTAAAAGCAGGTGAGACAGCAATTCGAAAACTGTGTTAAACATTTGATTAGCCCCTGTGGCATTCATGGTTTCTTTCTCTACATAATCTGATTATTTGACTTTTGAATATATATTGTACGATAAAGCAAATAGAATATAGGTGATCAAGACGTTTTAGAAACACTTGAGGTTTACATGTAACATACGTGTATAATGTCTGACAAATAATGTAAATGCGTATGTGGTACAAAATTAAACAGTATGCTACCTTGAAAAAAGACATCTTTATTTCGTCTGCCTTTAGGGAGAAATACGAGTGTAGTTTTCCTTTTGACATCGAATTCCGAATACTCTTAACTGTGCGGTGGAGCACAGCCTCGGCTTTTGCGATAAATTTTAGTTTCGGGGTTTCGCCTGCTCGCCGAATTGCTGATTTAACGTACAGGTTATAGTACCAGCTGGCAACGTGAACTGGAGACCACAGTGTGATTGTCGACCTGAAAAAGATAGGTTATTGCAGTCAGTTACCACAGTAACATACACTGTACATCACGTAGACGAAATGCAATGCAAAATACAACAACAAGAATATACACACTTCATTGCTCAAAGTGTGCAACGTTTACACTTATTGCATTTGTGTGGTGAATTGATGATTTGCGCACATAAGCATGTTGGAATCCGCGTATTATACTGCTGATATATGATAGTGTATCGTGAATATATATATATATATATATATATATGTAAACCGGAACATTGTATGTGTTATTATATATAATATATATATATATATATATATATATATATATATATATATATATATATATATATATATATATATAGTTAGTTATATCATTGCAGGGTTTTATCTTTGTTGTTATGGTTCACCTGCAGGTTAATGGAACACCTCCATAAATATAAAACAATATTATATAATATGAAAAACATATCAAGTAATAATATGGATGGAGTATATTTTGTATAGGCTACGTTAGGTTTTCATTCTTAGGTATCGAATATGTAAAATATGACTCACCCAAATGTCCCAGTTCCCTTTATGCCGAGAGCCCCAACAAATTCTGGACGTAACAGCTTTAGTCTATTGCTATCAACGCTCGTAATGCGCAGGTGGCCTGAGTTCGGAACGGCTTGGTTCAGGGTGATGATGTTCACCTTAGAGCTGCCAATACAACATAAATAATTCGTGATATGGTTCATGAGATAATGTTAGCATTATAGCTAAATGCCAAACCAGCTGTTTCGTTCATGGATGCTCACATGTGTAAGATACAGCTTGACGTATGAACTCTATGCTATCATTCAATTGCAACACATATTAGCAGCATGGCGGGATTCACGTTGGATGTGTTGGAAAAGATCGATAATGGGTCGATAATTTGTTGAATGCATGAAATGTATACTTTTGAGAACAACAAACCTCTTGGTGAGAATGCCATATACGACATCGACCTTTCCCGCCTTGAAAAATGTCTTTGGGTATGTAATACTAAATGGCACAGTTGAAAGATCGCCCCATTTAAACGTCTCATTGTCAGGTATATGCGGCGTTGTTTCATTAATCAAGTGAACTGCAGCAAAATAAGAACATGCACCAATGTATACTCGAACGTTCTATCTATCGTCGTATGCGATACATAAATGCATTATTACATTTTTATTGTATTAATTATTTATTTCGAAAACATTATAAAATGTCATATATCGGGGGTAAAAGCTGCTCAAAGGTGCTAAAACAGAAAGTAAGTTAATATAAACATTTAACATTTAGTGAAACGAAACTTATGTTTATAGTGCTGGATGTATATCATTTTGCAGTCATACCTAGTTTCAAATCAACCGCTGAAGTAAATGTGGTGCCACCGTCAACTGACACAGAAAGCGGCACAACTCCAACGCGTGTAAACACGGGCGGAACACAAATGGCAAGTTTTGGTGTGACGACAACGCCCGATAAACTGGTTTTGTTAAAGCGGCATATAACCCGTCCACTATTGAAGCATGGACCAGATACTCTGACCGGAAATCCTCCAAGTAGTGTCCCAACATTTGGAATAATACGGACTGGATCTGTACAACATAAACATACCTGGTATTCAGTAACGTATGTCTAGCTTCAAAGGTAATACTGACTACAACACGCAATATAATTTATAAGATGCAAAAACATCCAGCTTCTCGCGACGTACTGGATACATCAAATACCATTGGACAGACTAGGATTTTCGAACTTGCATGCGCCAGTAACGTACGCGCTTTACGTCACTGGCGCATAAGTCTCAGGATGGCAGCGCCCTGATTCCAACGTGGAGTGTTTCTCTTACAATTATACTATAATTAATTGTTTATTAACTCTATTTGTGCACCAATACTATGCACAACCAATATATTATACAGGTGAAAGTAAATGGTGTGAATCTCTCACTGAATGAAGTATCCCTTTAAAAGAAAATGCCTACCATGATCACACAACCACCGACAATTAAACACAACGTAGCAAAATGTAGAATTCTCTAAACCAAATTGATAACGCTCCTAAGGACATTATTGACAAGTGGTATTAGTGGATATGCCAGAGGTACCGACATTGACATTGCCCCTAGAGCTCCTAGTTCGGCAGTGTTTCCCTTGCTATATGATGAGCGATGTGGACCACTTCCTGTTTTTAAGCCACCTCGCACAAAATATGCCGAGATTGCCACCTCATGGGCATTTCTTTCCAAAAACGGCTATCTTGAAGATATTTTCAAGGATTTACTGCTAAAAAGTGATGTTTCACTATCCTGCAGTTGTAACGTCCTAAAGTAATAAGTTAATAAAATAAATATGACAAATAGATAAATACAATTAATTGTACATTAAGTGTACATTAAAACGATGAATAAATTAATACAATAAATATAATAATAATGTATTTGCCCACGCGAGTGTGAAACGGTCAGCGGGAGTGTGTATCTGACGGCAAATAAGACTGTCGTCAGCGAACAAGCGCATTTGCGAAATCACTCCTTCCGCGAGGTCGTTGATGTACATTAAAACAATATAGGCCCCAACACACTTTCTTGTGGGACTCCCGAGAGTACGTCAACTGATTGCAACTTGTTGACTGCGAGAACACAGGAATGCACTGATCCATGTGTTGGTATTTTCGCCTATCCCATAGTAACGGATCTTATGCAGAGATTTGTCGAGTGATACTTTGTCGAATGCCTTACTGAAGTCCAGAAAGATGACATGTGTTTGTGTCTTTTGATTAATTGAATAAGCTAGTTCATGTATGGTATCGACAAGTTGCGTCTCGCAAGATAAACCCTTCCGGAAGCTATGTTGGTTTGGATGCAGTATATTGTTGTGATCTAGGTGACGACCAATCTGGCTGCATACAATATGCTCCATACTTTTGCATGTTATGCATGTGAGTGACACTGGTCTGTAGTTATATGGATTGGCCTTGTCACCTTTCTTATATATTGCAGATATTCGTGCTGTTAAGCAGTCGGATGGGACAGTTTCGTCCTCATAGGATTGTTGGAAGATCACTTACATTATACCAGCAATCTCTTTGGCAGTCTCCTTGAGTATTCTTGCTGGTAGCTCATCTGGGCCAGTAGCTTTCGTTTGGTCAATGTTTTTTTAAGTAATATTTCTATTCTGGGTTGTGTGAACTGTATAGTGTCCATCTCACGGTAGGGAGATGGTCCTTTGGCTGGCAAGTGTGAAGAATGACACAAACTGCTTGTTTAGACACTCTGCGTTGGCTTGGTTTATAATGTGGAGGCCATTTGTATCAGAGAGTATAGGGATACCCACGTTTTCAGTTCTACTGAGTTTTACAAAAGGCCAACATTTCTTTTGATTTCCTCTTTCAAGCAGGCTCGCTCCAATCACGTTTCTGATGTAGTCATCATGAGCAGATCTCGATAGCTTTTGTAAGTGTTGCCGTTTTGTACGGTAGGCTGACCAATCTTCGTATTTTGTTTGGTTTATTTGGCTTTGCGATACTGCCTGTCTGTCTTCCGAATTTCACACTTGATGTTCCGTGTGTTCCAGGGCAGGTTTTGTATCGTTTTGGATTTTGTTGTTGGAACGTGTTTAATGATGGCTTGATATGATGCACTCTTGAATGATTTTCAGTTCTCCTCTGTTGTTCTAGATGTTGGATCTCCCATTAAAAACATCGCTGTGTAAGCGGCCATGTCTGCCCTTAGGCCCTCAAAGTTTGCAGAGTTGTATTTGTACACTGAGTGCGAGTGCTAGTCTGAGTGCTGTTTGGGACGGACGTCAAGTGTTGTGAGTACTGCAAGATGATCGCTCATCCCAGGTACCACTTCAATCTGAGAAACGAGGTATGGGTTTGTGCTAAAAACCAAGTCCAGCACACCATTCGATGAAGGTCATGTAATTTCTCGTTGATGCTGAGTAAGGCTAACTTTTCTTTGATGGCTACAAGTTTCCTGACGTTTACACTACTACAGGTCCCTGTCATTTCGTCTGTGTCCCATGCTATGTCCCCAACATTGAAATCGCCGGCGATTATAGCTGGTGTGCAGTTATGTTACGGACTCTGCTAGGTGCTCTAGAAGTTCTAGTGGGGCTCCTGGTGGTCGATAGAAAGAACCCAAGTATATTTTCTGCGATTGTGGAAATTGGATGGAACTGCATAAACATTCATTGTCCTTAGTTAAGTCATTCTCCTCTGTATCCAGGACATCTGCCCTGATTGCACAAAACACTCCGCCGCCGTGTTTGGTAGGTCCTTCCGATGCACTTCCGTGTAGTGAGAAGGGAAGAGGCTGTAAGTGGGGAATGTATAGTCAATTTTGGACTCACATCCCAGAATGACGTGTGGGTCGTGTGGTTGAAGTAACGCACGAAACTCACAGTTCTTAGTATTTCCCTTGATACTATTACACTTAATTGAGAGAATCTTAATGATGAACCTTTCTTGGGGATTTGTTGTTGTGTTGGTGTGTCATTGGTGTTGTTCAGAAACGACACTGTTGTATTCATGCTGGTGGATTGCACTGTCTCTGACTATCCACAATGTCTTCGACCGCCAGTTGTCCCTCTGTGAGTCGGCGAAGCGTTGCAAATGCCTAATTGTTTTAAGTCATAGAACACTGACCTGGAGACACGCATGACAGATTTGGATGTTTGGTGACAAACCTGAATCAGCTGGTGGTTTGAATAAGTGATTGCCATGGCGACGGTCACAGTTTACTGGATATGGTACAATAGTTATGGAGAAATGTCTCATAAAATCGTTAAAATCAGCAAAAGCACAAATGTCCAGATTGAAACTGTTGGCGTCATAGTAATCCACGAACGTTCACTGTATTCACATATGTAAAATTAAAGCACACTATTGCTGAACACTTGAAATAAAGTTGATAATAGCACGACAGCAACGTTACACTGTGGCACACAAGCGCACACACCTTATAACATATGCATTTGTTTCCTCTCTAAATCTGATAGAATAGGTTAAAACACCCTTCAAATGCTCCATTTTGAAGGTAGTTTTTAAAATAGCTCTGGGTGGCCATGCCCTCGGATCCAGATAGGGTCGCATCACCCCCCTCGGTGCTCGCTCAGCCCATCTCGCCACCTCGCCCATCATTTTACTCATGGGAAACACTGTGTGGTATATAGTTGTGTCAAGAAAATAGTAACTCACCTTTTGATGTGCAAACTATGGTCGTGGGCATTGCAAGGGGAACTGGCCTAATAGACACCAGCTCTTTCATTGAACGAGTCAATGGACTTGATGACCCCTTACGTTTCCTTGAACGAGTACTTGATCTTGATGGACCCTTGCGTTTCCTTGTTGGTCTATCACGGGTCTTTGGACGCTTAGCTGATCTTCGTGGTACCCCAAGGTTATCGACTCTAAAGCCATATGCTCCCATTACATATACTTTTCGATGCAGGTTTGTATATCGTACTAATTTATATACATTGGGTGTCATTGAGCCCCTCAAATGTATCTTTTTCCCGTCACCGATATCTATTCCTGCCTGCAAAACACAGAATGAATAGTGTGTCAGGTTTCTTACGGGTGCTGCCTTTAACTGGTGTTAAATGAAAACATTTCCTCGATGTCGAATTAGTAATTTTGAAAACGATAATGACCTCAATGTCCAATTACTAACTATATAAACAATACGTACACATTAATACGACATCAGAGGTACACTGTTAGTATAACTGCCGTTGAACAGTCTCCTCCTGTTTGTTCATTCGCCTCTTTGGGGCTTTGGTCTTTGATCGACAAACTGGCAATGTATTAATTTTAGAAAATACAAATTTAGTTATCTATAGATGTGAATGTGTGTATGTGCAAGTGTGTGAATGTATGGTTGTATACGTGCAGCAGACTACATAGTCTATGTTATTATACACACATCGATATCGTAGTGACATGATTGGCTAATATAGCGTCACTTTCTGGAACTTAATACACTATATGTTTGGTATATGTATTTACTTGTGTATTTCCCATGGGTTGCAATGTTTAACATATTTTGCTAATCTATATATACGTCCCAACTTTGGTGGAACCGAAATGTTCACAGTATTCATAAATTACACGACTGCTACAACAATGTATTCAGATATTACTTCGACTACCAAGGCATTGCATTGGTTCAGGCATGTTTGCCGAAAGACTTGTACCAGACTGCAAAGCAGTAGTTCTAAATCTGTTTTTTTATGTTTTGGAAGGATTAGACAATTCACAAAATTCAGCAATTGTAGCTGTACTAGGTTCGATCATTACAGGTAGATCTCCATGCTAAGGTGTGTACAGTCTTTATATATTCCTATACGAGTAATTAATGCCAATTGATACGTCTTCTTGTTATATATATAGTATAAATAGTGGAATGTTTATTTTAAATTTTGACCTATTAAACATGTGAATGTATAGCAGGATATAATATTATTTCAAGCAATAGGTGTTTCTATTTCCTTTAGTACAGCAATCGCGACTATAATACAAAGTTAAGCATTCAATGCATGCAATAATAATTGATAAGGTAAATACAATACATGTGTACCTACAGTGTCAAATGTGTAGGTGAGACTACTGTAAACTTCGCATAATTAGGATTCAATGGGACGAAGCGATTTAATCAGTATTACGCGAAAATCCACATAAGAGAAGATTACATAATCCAGCGCTATCATCAAAGGCAGCCAGGATATGACCGAATACACCGGCACGCAGTTATGTATATGTTGGTGTTTATAAATGCTAAATTACGGCACGATTCTCTAACATTATTAGCTGATGAATACTTAAACAAACACATTACATAGCATTAGACCACTCGCTGCTTGCTTCATGTTTGAACGACTCTGTGACGTCATAGCTTAACAACAACTATAAATAGTCAGGATCGATCGACGGGGCCAATATACTTAATTAATAAAGTATAACCAATAAAACAGTAAACTGTTATTTATAGAACTATTTTACAGTTAATTTAGAGCTTACCACAGCTGGTAAAGCTTGATGTATACCACATTTACATTTGACTGTGTTACAAGTTACCTGGAGGCAAATTCGAGACTACATTGTTATGTGTGAACGGGATAATAATTAAAGTACGGTGTGTATATATATATATATATATATATATATATATATATATATATATATATCAGTACTTCTAACCCCTTCTAACGTCTAACATTTGCATTTGATAACATCAAGTTTCGACGTCCTTATGGCCGACTTCGATTGAGCTACGCGAGTAACTCGAGTAACCCGAGATCCAAGATCATTTGCTCACGTGACCCTTATTGACATAGATAAACAAGGTCAATCTTCAAGGCCGATACACGAGGCAAACGCGGTTTGGAGAGGATTCACTCGAGTAACTACGGCATTAGCAGTGACATCCAATAGGGAACGTAAGGGCGTTATGTCCGTGATCACGATCATCGCTGTTCAGTTGGATTACTCTCGTGATATAGCGCGAGTAACTCGAGTAGGCCAATCGAAGTCGGCCTATGATGCTAACGAACCTAAACATTATAAATTGTTCAAGACGTAATACTTGGTTGTCGACGCGATTTCAACGTTTTGATAATGTCGCGTTTCGATATCTTTACAACATCGACGACACGTTGGATTTGTTTGTCGCTGATATAAACTTCCTGACAACACCAAGTTCTGACGTCGTTACAACATCCAAGACAAAACGTTGTGCAGACGTGCATATACGCCAGCTATATATCGAATCAAGTTTAAAATGGCTGCTATTGCATACTGTGTTCTGTCTAACCAACAGGCAACTTATTAGTTAATCTCCTGCATATATCTGGTACCCATGGACCCTTCCTAACACCAAACTCAATATTGGCAAAGGTGCCTTGACTGTAGCTGCGCAATACAATATGGTATTACAATCCAGTCATCTGAAGAAAAAAAACATAAAAAACATATTTCTTTGAATTAGACTACAGGACAGATACAACATATAGACAATAACAATATCTAATTAAAAACAAAACAAAAAATTACACTCGAATGAGTCGCTATATTAAGCGCAAGAATCAGACTGATAGCTATCAAAACAATATTAGTTGGCCGCCAAAATACAGTTTGATTGTGACGTTCAGTGGATATATAGCGTTGTGTAAACATTTCCTTCCAACTGAGGAAGTTCAGTGTCCGAATCCCGTACATCCATTCCATAATGATTCAGGAGGATAAAATTATCGAGACAGTCTTCGGAACCACACTTTCGTTTCTCTGCGAACTGTTGCCAATCGTTAAAACATAGCATCTTACCGGTAAAGCGTAAAACGTATATGTCACGGCAAAATCGACGCATTCGCTATATATTATTCAGGCAGTCTGGTTTATTTTCTCCGAATACCCGTTTCATGTTTTTAATCTGGTAAGTGGACTCTGCGCAACCAAGTAATGTTTGTCGAAAGAGGAAATACACATTACTGTTGATCATATGGACCAACTCAGTTAGTCAGAGTTAGGCGAACATCCGACTGATATAATCCTATTTAGACATTTGAGCGAACAATACATTACAAGTCAACCGTTCCTCGGAATTCTGTCCAACGTTAGCGCAGATCCGACCTAGGCGAGTCTGACGTATGCGTCCGTCCGTCCGTCCGTCCGTCCGTCCGTCCGTCCGTCCGTCCGTCCGTCCGTCCGTCCGTCCGTCCGTCCGTCCGTCCGTCCGTCCGTCCGTCCGTCCGTCCGTCCGTCCGTCCGTCCGTCCGCGTGTCTGTCCATCGTCCGTCCGTCTGCGTGCCCGTCCATCCGCATGTCTGTCTGCCCGCCCGCCCGCCCGCCCGCACGCACGCACGCACGCACGCACGCACGCACGCACGCACGCCGTTACAATCCCAATGGGGTTTCTCGCTAATCTCTCGAGTTACCTGATGCCAGTATAATAGTGTTACAATTTGTAATTACACTGTATCAAGTAACTAAATAAACATTCATTTATTCACTAAATAGGCCATGTAAGTCTCGCACTAGAAAACGATGTTGGGGCACTTGCGGACATGAAATCAATGTTTTCCTTATGTTAAAAAATAGGACTTTTGTTTTTGGGTAATAATCGAGCTGTCAAATAGCCCCAAATCGCTACACTGTCCGGAAGATAATTACAAGCAGAAGCAGTGACTCTTGTGACACAAGTTCACAATTGACAGGCTTCATATTTAGCACGTTACCTGGCAAGAGTAATACGTTAAAGTATACGACGTTTCTATGAAATCCTTGATTAAACTCGGTTATCTAAACAGCGCCTTCCGACACAAAATACTCACGCTATACAAACTCTTTCATTGGTATTATTGGCACATATACATTTCAAAGAAATAACGTTCGGAACTGTTATGATGAATGACTTACCATGGCGTAGGGTTCACTGTTTCGCAACCGCTGTGATGATCTTGTCCACTTGAGTGAGTGATACACGTATACGACGTATGACCTTTTCCCGTCCGTGGTCAACACTGCCTGGAAAACGTTTTTCTATGGAATGAAAGATAAGTCAAATGTTAATACTCGGAAATGGCCGTACCCAGTCGTCATCCATAAATAATGCACAATACGTTAATAAACACGGGACAAACAAGCCAATACCTAGCTAGCAATAACAACACCTGATGATTTCCACGAACAGTTAAACTACAGATAAGTAAAATCTTGTTTAAGACGACGTAAAATTCAAGTTTCATGACGAGCACCATTTTAATAGTAAGACTGGCGTAAAACGTTCAACTCTAACCTGGTAACCGAACTGGACATTCTAAGAGCTTAAGACGTTAAATTTCGTCGATTTGTCAAAAACGAGTGTAGAACTCGTGTAATATCGTAGCAACGGCGCCGTAATCATATCTGTATCATGCCTATGTTGATTGCACTACTCTGGTTCGCCGCTGGATGGCGTATATAATACACACATTTAGTGTTAACGTTCTGAGCCATGCACGGCCTCGCGCCTGTAAACATCGCTTAAACAATAGCCGAGCTGCAAGCTTCGCTCCGCCGGAAGCCGTCTCCTGAGGGTTCCACGCCACAATTTCAAACGATATGGTGGGCGTAGTTTTTCAGTAACGGTACCGCGCCTGTGGACTGATCTGCCGGGCTGCCTGCGCTTTTAACACGTCTTTTTAAGACCGCAATAACCCAGAAACACATGAAATTGTGGGTATGTCGCGTCAGGCATCAGCATGCTGTTTCCACATCTGCCTGACTTCCGCTATCCTCTGCCAGATGGTGCCCTTCTAGTATTCGTCTAGTTCGTCTCTCCATCGTGTCGCGGGTCTTACTCTAAATCGGTTCCCATGGTAGGGTTTCCAAGTGGTGATACATGATGTCCATAGGTTCTCTTGTTTTCTACTGTGCCTTGCCCAGTTCCACTTCCGTCTTCTGACTTATTTAGTCACGTATGTAACATGTGTCTTTTCTCTTACCCAGATGTTTGACTTTCTGTTCCGATTTGTGATATTTAACATATCATCTTGGGATATGTCCGGCCTGCGATGAGTGCCCATGTTTCCATGTCATTGCTAGAAGTAGGCATGATTTGTCGCTTCTTCAAGAAATGTTACACTCGCGGTGCTTGACGAATGCTGTCCACTCGGCCGTGATTCTTCTTTGAATCTCCTTGTCTTGAGTTTTGTTCCTGGGGCTGTATCGCTGTCCCATGTAGTCGTAGCTGACAACGTTCTCTGTATGAGTGGTGGTGACATATATTAGTGTGTCTTTTTCATCATCGCCTTTGTCATCGACTTGCTCAAATGATTTTCAGTTTGATCTGCTAGATTCTGCAGCATTAGTTGATGTGATGTATTAGTGCACATGAGCCATGTCGTCGGCGAAGCGACGATGACTAAGATGTCCGTCTATCGGTATCCTCAAGCCTCTGTTTTTATAAGTATAATTCGAAATTTGCTGAGAGTAGCCGGAAACAGCTTGGGGATATGGTATCTCCATGTCGTGTCCTCTTCTGATGCAGATCTTGTAGCATTTGGTGTACAGTTTAGCAAGTGTCTTCGAGATGGTATCTTCTCCTGCTTTTAATGTCTCGACGACATATTCTAAAGATATAAATATTGTCTAGGGTGATTTCAATATTGTCTAGGGTTGTCATACAAATAAAACATGAGATTGAAGACACCACCGTCTACGATAAACGATCCAGCTGATGACTATTGTCTACCAATTTGAACCTTGGTACCCTTGCTTGAATTATAACTTGTATTACTACATTATACTTATTTCTAAGTGTGACCATCAATACAACTAAATATCCACATCACCTCTACTTATATGTATTTGTTTAGATGTGCTATTTCTTAGAGGAAATTCAAGAAATGTCCGAGGTCCGATTAAATTACCAGTTTTTACCAAATGTACCATAGCGAATTATGTTGTATCCACAAGTGGTCAATATTTCACACAATTAGACATGAATATATATCGACACAAAACTTGATATCTGTCACTATTTGAAAAATATGTAGACAATTACAAAAATAAAAAATAAATCGTTATTACGATTTAGTTTATATTGTAATAACAACTATTACTAATTTATGATTTAATCATTTCTTAATTCTAAAAACCCAACATACTACAAAATGGGAAAAATCTACTGAAATATGGCATAGTTGTTTGACATATTATCCATGAAATAATGTCCCACTCGATCGAATAAATTCCTGCTCAAAATATCTTTATCAAATACTACACGACAATAATTTTGATACTTTCATGTAAAGCACTTAGTCGATGGCGTATTAAATATTCGTTTCCTTAAGACACAAACACAAAGTTCCTATCTGGTAGCCCATATTTCGCAATAATACCAAAATAATCATTACAATGGAGGTATTTTGCTGACGTGGTGGTAGTTTTGTTTTGTCATGGCGGATCCTGACTAACCAACTGGCTGAAGCTCAATACACCCCGACAACATCTGAGCCACAGAACACCTTATGAAAATAATTTCGCACTAAAAACGAGATCAATTACGCGACCTTCGTCCGCATAGTCCCTGTCAACTACTGATTCCTGGTGGATTACACAGTTCAGGCCGAAGGAGTGTGCATTGTTGTTTACATCAGTCACCGGTCTATGCTGTCGACAAGCAATTCGAGGACGACAACAGAGGAGGGGTTAGTATGACCGTGGTCAGTGTCTTAAGGGATACACTTCCAGGCAGCGCCATACGAAGTAAAGCATGTCGGATAGCCTCCTACCGCCATACGTTCAGACAGTGTCAGACGGAAGTGCGACTGTGGAAGAAGGTCACTCTTTCACTCTCACTTTCACCGAGGTGGGGGGTCAAAACACGCTGCTTCCATTGGCTATCCGTGTCGGATAAGAATAGCGGACGTTGTATCGCAATCAGACAGGAGAGAATGTCTAGTTATGATGCAAAAACATGAATGTTGTTGCCATAGCAACGCACCCGCTAGGTCACTGCTGTACGGCGTTGCCTGACAGTGTACCGGGGCCTTTGCTGAGCCTTGTGTCAGTAATAACATTACATTGATAATGATATTCGGTCTTCTTGCAACTTTGAAACCTTTCTGTCGAAACTGCATTTCATCTGTTTGTATCCGCAAGTTAATCAGTTCGATACAATGTAAGCAAAACTGTCACTTTTCGCAAGAATTATCTTCCTAACCATCCGTTGGAAAGTTGTTATACCTGATAAACTTATAGTATAATATTCCTTGTTTTTGCCGTAAACACGAGAAGAGTTCTACTTACAGGTGGTTTACGCCGTACTCCAGAAGATGTCACCGTCCACTTCACGATAAATGCCCACTTCGCACTGTATCTTTTCCTGAAGAGCCACCCAATTTTTAAATTTAATTTACGAAGTACATTCTTCTCAATGTATCTACCGTTAAATTTATACAACCGAGCGCGGACCCCGCCAAATAGTATACGTCGACGTCCCGGTTTGAATATGGTCGAGCCGTTTGCCCAGAACACGGCCAGAAGTGGTGTTTTCACAAGCGTTCGCGGCGGCACATTTGGCACCGGTACAGTATTTCCAGGATTTCTTGGCCAGAGTGTAATGTGTCCGTTTGTGCTCACCTAAAACATGCTTTCTTTCAATAACCACATACTTAGTATCTTGCATTCTGATATAGTAATATTTGAGGACATATCCCACAAAATATGACATTAACTTAAACATTTGGACATTATACATACCTACATTTATAATATGGTTTTACGGTGGTGTGTGTGGATGTGTGCGTGTTGTTGTTGTTGTGTGTGTGTGCGTGTGCGTGTGCGTGTGTGTGCGCGTGTGGTGCGTGTGCGTTTTATGGTAGTGTGTGTGCGTTTTACGGTGATGCATGTGCGATAAATAATAATACCAAAAGCATTTAAATAGCACCATAAATACAGGTTACCCTGTTCGATGGCGCTGAATCACACACACACACACACACACACACACACACACACACACACACACACACACACACACACACACACACACACACACACACACACACACACACACACACACACACACACACACACACACACACACACACACACACACACACACACACACACACACACACACACACACACAGTGTGTGTGTGTGTGTAATTCAGCACACATATATGTATATGTAAATGCTTTTGGTATTATTATTTATCACACATACACCACCGTAAAACGCACACGCACCACGCACACACACACACACAATATGGTTTTACGGTGGTGTGTGTGTGTGCGCGCGTGCGCGCGTGCGCGCGTGCGTGCGTGTGTGATAAATGTGATGATAAATGTGTGTGATAAATAACAATACCAAAAGCATTACTTTTTATATAGCGCCGTAAATTCAGGTTTCCCTGTTCGGTGGCGCTGAATTACACACACACGCACACACATTGATATTGTATTTAATGAAATAAAAACAATTTTTTATGCATTTTTGTCTGTGTCTTTGTGAGGGGAAAAACTTCCTTAGGAAATCGCCCGATTGTAAATATGTAATACAGTTATGGTTGGAACGTTGATGTTGTAAATATTAACTTAGTAAAACCCATTTTATGTAATTGTACGATCTTGTTTGTTTGTAACATGTATACAATTGTTTAAATGATTTTTTACTTTTTTTACTATTTGGTACATTATTTTTGACAAATGATGGAAACGTTGGGAGCGCCTTCAATGTTATCAAAGTTCCACATTATGCCTACGTAGGCCTATTTATTACACTGCACATAATATCTACATACCTTCTGGGTATGCTAACAATGATACATACTGCACTTGGTTTCTGCAAGGTGCAAGCAAACTAATGGGAACAATCAAATCAAACTAATATTATTAATGCAAGATAAATACTAAGAAGCAAACAACTGTCACTGGCAGGAAGGTGGGCAAGATTTCAAGTAATTAACAAGTGTTTAGGAATGTGGCTAAGATGTGTACAACGTACTCTGACGTTTAATAACAAAATAACCATAAGTGCTACATTGAACTTTATTTCATCAACTCTCTGCATGCGATATTTCTGTGCCTCTTTTAGTACAACCTGATGTCCACCGTTCATTCGTCGTGTGTGTGAACCTAGAACAGACACAATAATTAATTTATCTGAAGAAGGGCCTTCTTTCTAGAGCAAGTAATTATTATGTGGGTAAGAGTTCATTGGAAGTCCTAAATAAATTCGGGAAACAAATATTACGTACAAATTATAGAATACAACACAAATTAAATTATTGCAAAAAAAGAAGGCCATAAGTGCTTAAAAACCATCATGGCTATATGCCTATTTGTGATAGTGTCTTGAAATCAGTGGTTATTATCTAAACTATATCTCAAATAACCAGTAAATCTCAATATCCTTCCATGCTTCCTTCATAACAAGAAACACTGTTGCAACCGTGTGTCCCAAATTGATTGATAACTGACTTACAATTTATGGAAGAGTTTTGAGACATTGATTGTGATTTAAATGCACATGCCTTAGTTAGCAGTTGTATATATTTGATAGCTATGCATATGCTGTGCCTCATCAGTGCGTCTTCAAAGATGTTACGACAACGTCGTTATATGTATTAGTAAATTTCCGTCCCCAATGGTGTCAGAAATTGGCTAATAGTGTCTTCACACAAACGTTTCTTCACACAACATGTGGTCACCCCTTATTTTAAGAAACTATGTGTGTGTGTATATATGAGTGTGTGTGTTGTATATATATATATATATATATATATATATATATATATATATATATACATCTATTATAAATTATATACACATTTTCAGCACATTGACTCGAATTATTTCACTTCACCTGTTTATTTTACATATGCTCCGTAAGAAAAATATCAATCCGATAATAAGAAAATATAAATCCGATAATATATCATAAAAAAGAACACCGACACTGTCCATCGTGAAAACATGCTAACACTTCGGTGTCAAAAGTCGGACACGGTCACCACTTTCTTATTCCGCATACATTTCTGAGTAACCCGTAAAACAATCTATATTATCCAGCAGATACAGCTGTTCGTGTAGTCTCTTTTAAACTAACTTACAATGTATATGTCTAAGCCTACTGGGATAACAGAGTATACATAATAGTTGGCAGTGTGCAGCCTGCTGCAACTGTTGCACCGTAAACTTATCAGTAACACTCCTGATAGTTCTCTAACACCGAAATGTTCGTGTTGTATCAGTTCGTATCGAATCAGGGTCATCCATTCGTGGTGTGAATAATTAAAATAGTACCCACAGTCGGTTTATAAAAGTACGTATATTTGCTTAAATGGTGGTAACTTATCAAAGCGAAATGCCGAGTTGACATTTAGCCTTAAATGTGCATGATTATTTGTTAGTCAGACATTTCTTGAGAAAACAAGGAAACTCGACAATACCGTCATAGAAACAAAGCATATAAGTAACCGTATCGCGCATTTACATGACGTTCACAAGTTTGCAAATCACTTGAACCGAGTCCAGAATTAAATAAGTTAATCGACTGCCTGATGATTTTTTTACCTCAATTACAAACACAGAGTTGCACAAACAAGCAAAACAGATACAAGGTGCTTAGAAAACGAATTGGTAGTGAGGCAAATGTGGCAATAAAATTGAGGGTGCGCCATTAACAACTGCCATACTCTCAGTAGGCTTATTGGGGGGGATTAAATACATTGTTCTTTGGTTGTGGTTCGTCACTATTGCGGAGATGACTAGTGTCCCCTCCTGGCACGCCGCAATCTCCCTGGGGTGGGAAACTGTCCGCTTGCGGTTGGCCGTTGTTTCCCTCTGACAGGCCACCGTCTCGTTTCTGCGTGCTGCCCGAACTGAAAGGCGTCGGTAGAAAGGTGTCGTCGGTAATTCCCGGCACTGAAATGGGCGTCGAGCCAGGCGTCACATTTGTCTCGTAATCATAGACGCCAAAATCCTCTTCGATTCCCTTTCTGTATTTCTTGACGGCCAAATAGGTTAAACCGGCCTGTAAAACAATGGAACATTTGTTGGTTGACAATTGATACTGCACTGAGAATACCTGCCGGATCGGATCACACAATCCGTCCGAGCCTTTCAAAACGTACCCCTAGTATGCAGAGAGGATTTATGTTAAACATATAGTGACATTTGTTCTGCCCACAATTCAGGTCTTTCGTCGCACTTATGATAACCTACATTAACATGATAATAACAAATATTGGTTGTAGTTCGACGAAATGAAAGCATAACATCTAAATGTTTTACATTTTAACGTGAACGGATATTTTATGATATTTATCAGTCATTTTATTTCTAAAATCATGCTTTTGCAAATTCAAAACGTGACGACATAGTTGAGTACATTACTTTCAATATATTTCATAACACAATTTTGTAATGTTAATGCATGTTTTGGATAATACACAGGATAACACAACAATCCAAACTAGATTGATGTTAACGTGTTGTAATGTTTGTTTCTCGCCAAATTGTTAATATAAGTAAATGTCCGTTAGAAATTGAATAACACAATTGCTTATTTGTTAGCGCCATGCTTTATAAACGATTAAAATGTTTTGAAGCATGCACTTTTTATAAACCAGAACTGTATATATATATATATATATATATATATATATATATATATATATATATATATATATATATATATATTATAGTGGTGCCATTGTTGATAGTGAGAAAATAAATTTTGAAATCAACAACGCACACCCTCTAAAAAGATGACGTTGGGTGAGAAAACAACAATGTTAAAATGTCAGAGAAATCCATTGAGAGGAACAGACGCCTCAACGTATCCAACGCTTATCGCATAATGATATATGTCCATTTGACAGTCACATGTGTTCAACTATAGTGAACCCTATAAATGTTCTATCCTATGAACATTTGGTTGATTTGGACTCATCCGGCCTTGGACAAATTCAGCTTGACTGCCCAAGCGGCAACTATGAGCATCTCTGATATTTTGCATAAATCCAAGATGGTCACTGGTCATATCTTAAACAAAATATTTTAGAACCATTTGTCGTAGAATTAAGTGTAATACCCCTTTTTGAGGTATTATAGAATCCAATTCTGAGGTTAACTTTTCAGTTCAAGGTCATGATCATATGTTGAAGGTCAGCTATAGGTCAAAATTGACGTTTTGGCTGACAACAAATGGTTTATTCATGAATTTAAACGTATCATCTTAGAATATTTGACACATTTGTTCAAATACGAAAAGAGTATTCAGTAATAATTAAAATTATTTGAAACACGTAGTCACACGTTACACATAGTATATAGTGCAAATATCATTACTTATATTGGTATTCAAATTTCTCTATGAGGGAAATTCTTGCATAACGTAATTATGTGTGAAAGTCATTGTGGGTATGTTACAATAATATATATATATATATATATATATATATATATATATATATATATATATATATATATATATATATATATATACATATCGCGTATTCATGCATAAGACCATGTGTTGTAGGTCCATCATAAATTGAGTATGGGAAAATGAGATACATTTTTGCCAAGAACAAATTTATGCTAATGTATTCGTAAAATTAAGATAGAGCTCTGTACATAATAAGCTATAAGCATGAGGTTTATGACATCTTGATTAGTGCAGATGATACGTAATAACCTTCATATTAATCGTTTACCTACCTATTCCCAGTCATTATCCATGTAATCAGGATCAACAAAACCACACTCGACATCATCATGCACTCCACGCTTTTCATCTATATCTTCATCCTCTCATCCTCCAAATCATTCTCTTCAGCCTAAACCTCTTCTGTGTTGGTGAATGGATTGCAGCAGTCGTCTTCGTCAGAGCAGTTGCTGTACGGTATCAACTAAAGATAATCTTTGTCGCAACCACATGCTGCATGCAGGGCTGTATTTCATGCCCTTCACTCTACACTCACAGTGAATCTCATCGTATGGGCGTGGTGGACCTAAGTCAGCCTAAGCAATAACAAGAGCTGGGACGCCATCCCAGATTTCGTAGCCGAACTGAGTGATATCGGCTGATTCGTCAGATGGGGCTTGCTGGGCGGCCGCTTTCCACAGCATGGCCTACAGATTGGCCTGCAGCATGTAGAGGAACACATTAGCTGATGTTGGAGCAGGGCCATGCATGTGAGAGGAGGCTTGTCACTTCCGAGGAACATTTGCATGCGGCTCGGCTAACTGGGGAAGGGATAGATAAAAATAAACACACCATTATCTGTGATACAACCTAGTGTATTTTCAGACTATTTTCTTTTAATACACTTTCAAATTTGACATAAAATCTTAAACACATTACTTTTATGTGTAGATGTATTGTAACACTACACCACCAATAAGTGGTGTAGTGTTACAAGATCCTCGGAAGAATAACCCAGCCTTATTATAAAGTTAAGTCGGTAATTTTAGTTCATTGTTCAATCTAATATAATTATATTTCTTCGGGGAATGATTTAAGGAATCGCAGGCAAGCTCACAAACATTGTATGTGACATATTTATTTTTAGATTGCTTCATGCAGAACACTAAATGTTGCATGTCGTGGCTATCTTTCCCGATCCTATTTTATAATCATTGTCCACTAAACTATTTATATCTACATTTGCAGTCACCTTTCAGTTGCAGCTTGGCAATTATGTCAACAATAAAGTAAATACTGTGATGGACAAAAATAAACACTACGGACGGCAGCGGCCGAGTAGCCAGACTTGTTAAGAAAGAGTGGATCTGATTGGCGAGTGGCCAGACATGTAACGAAAGAGCACTTCTGATTGGCTCATGTTTTCCAGTGGTGACATCGAGCGATCGTGTTCGTTACAAGTCCACATGTCATCAAGCGAATTGTGTCACTGCCAAATTATTTCGTCGACATTTCGCCACTATTATACACCACGCCAGGAATCGACACAAAAGTTTAATTTGTTATCCATTTTTGACCAGTTTTACCCCTCCCCTATATTAGAAAAATGAAAATCACAGAAACGGCAAAATCGGGTTCACGAAGCGCGGAATTCCGCGGTAGTTTCTCATGCCTGGCACGCAGTGTTCATGCTCAACCAGTGTTGCCAAGTCCGCGGTTTTCCCGCGGAATTGGGCTAGTTTTAGACCTGTTCCGCGTGAAAAAATAGCAGTTGCGGGTTGCGGTTTTCTGGGCTTCTTTTTATGCACATTCCGCTATTTTTGGGCTAGTTTAGAAAGTGGTGGTTTTACGTCATGTGTTACATTAATAGCCGTCTTATTCTACGTCCCATAATACATACTGTGAACTACCAATTCATAGCCTCCCAATGTCTTTGAATACAGACACACACATTGCCAACTCCAGCCTGGGCCACACAGTTGTCCATAAATAAGGGTAATAATCATTCTCGCGCACCAGGGGTCGCTGCTGGTGATTACGTCAATATCAGCTCTTCTCTTCGTAGCGCTTACATTTTTCCGGCGTTAGAAATGTTCCGGTTGACGTTTCTGCGCATGCGCGATATATGTAAAATCATCAATGTGCAGCGAAAAGATAAAGCATTTATGGTATAAATATTACGGGTTGTTCTTTAGGATGTATATAACCTCTCAGCAAAGTTATTTGTCGCAAATTAACACGAGGCAAACAAGTTTTGAGGCATATTTTGATAGCAAGCGTAAATCACGTGACTCTAGTGCGCCATAATCCGTGACAGTAATTTATGAAGAAAAAAAACGTAATATTTTATTGCATTGAACGACATTTTAAGAAACTCTTCACAGTAATCATCACAGGAAAGTTAACGAACAGTTCGTGGCATTTATACCGATAATGCTTTGTTGTTTCGCTGGACATTGATGATTTTACATTTATTGCGCATGTGCAGAAACGTCAACCAGAACTTTTTTAACGACCGGAAAAATGTAAGCGCGACAGCGCTACGTGTAACTAGCCCAACGACCATTAGCAGGAGGTTTCATACTGTCGCTGCTATTGCTGCCATTCAGCAACGCCGCTGTAGAGCGGGTCTTCTCGACGATGATTA
Source organism: Ridgeia piscesae (assembly GCA_025642075.2). Classification (NCBI taxonomy): domain Eukaryota; kingdom Metazoa; phylum Annelida; class Polychaeta; order Sabellida; family Siboglinidae; genus Ridgeia; species Ridgeia piscesae. Next base: position 82,024 of record JAODUO010000769.1, read on the forward strand.
TCGTGAAGACGAAGCTGCGGAATACGATGCAGCAGGACTCCCTCGAGAAGATCCTCCACGTGCGAGCATATATGTCGCGCCACAAGATCTGCTGCAACAAGTTTGTGTCAGACAAGACAATGCTCAGCCTCTTCCCGGCCGAAATGTATCGCCAGGAGGACGACGATTCCATGCTGGACATCTAGGACACCTGCCCTAGACCTAGTCTACACCGAGTGTTGTGCTTCGCTGTGACAACACGTGCGCGCGATCCTGTGCACACGTGATTAAAATTTCAGTTTTGATAGTTTTAATGGGTTTGTTTTGATTGAATTTATGATTGCGTGCGTACATGCCTGCTTGCCTGTGTGTGCCATTTGTATACACACGTATAGCCAGTTAAAGGGCATATATGTGATTAAGTAGAGGGCCATTTATGTGGTGAATTTTGTGACGTTTATGATGTACACCATGTCTATTTATAAACAAGCATTTATAGTTCACCGTAGAACAGTAGGTGGCGCTCAACTGCAAGGAATGATGGAAACATACACTCATCATTAGGTAAATACTTTGTGCGTGACGTACTTGAAATGCATTTCCCTCTTTATCGGTAGGGGTGTGTCACTGGCAACATTTAAAATGTATAATGTTATAATTATTTGGGGGGATTTTTGGGCTAGTTTTGGGCTAGTTTTGGAGGGCCATTGGGCTAGAAATATGTTTTGGACCTGGCAACACTGTGCTCAACTCCGTGCTCAGACTCAGTTCTCATGCTCAGCGGAGAATCCGTGCTCACAGTGGTTATAAAACGTCTTGAGTACATACTCAACTGAGTACGCCGCTTCGAACATATGCCCAACAGCGTGCTAAAGAGGGAGCTCGTTTGACGCGATCACGCTGTTTTATTCAAATACGGAGGCAGCCAAATGGAGTTCTCTGGTTGACGAAGATAACAAATTGTTATTAACAATATCAAGTTGCGACTATAAAACGACCATGGACGAGACCTTCACAGTTGTGACATGTGTTTGTTTTTTGGTGAAAGGTGAAGGGAACATCGACAGAATAACTTTGCATAGTCACCGAACGTACATCGCAGTGAACAACGGAGTAGAAATTACACACACAAATCAAAAGATGAAATAGTACATAAAACAGTGTTAACCTACATGTGTCACGCTGTACTGTACTGTTTAGTCGACGTAGTAATGTAGTCTGTATAATAGTGTTGTAGTGACTAGTGAAGATTGGCCTATCAAGCATGACCTAAGGCGCCATGGCAACGGTGTCGATGTTACTTACGCCGGTGTTTATAATAAATAAATGTCTTAGCATTCGTGCTTGTGTTACGGCTTACATTGTCTCCAATAAATCAATCGTAATTATTTTCGAATGCTAAGATAGCTCAAACGTTATTTAGACTACTGAAATAGAAATATGAGTACACTAACAAGTTTCAAATGTTGACAAACTACTTGTAAGGGAGGGTCCATTATTTATCGGTTGTGCCGGAGGAATGGGGGGGGGCATACATGAACACATTGTCCGGAAATTAAGTTAACCCAACATCGAATCATAGACTTGTAACGTTGCATATCCCAAATTCGTGCTTATGCAGTTCCGTGGCATTCAATATTGTGTAAATAAAGACGAAGTATGATTTGCACAGCCTTAGTTCGAAAGGGTCATTTGACAGAAATCCGTGTTCATATACAATTCACAATACTCTTAAATTTCATGAAGATGAACATAATACATACACATAAATAACATGTGTGACACTGTAGCCTTAAGTAACTAAAACTTGTCATAGCGCTGTATCAAGTTATTAAGACAGCTCAAAACGATTTAGAATTGTTATCTACCCGGAAGAATTCGCTAAATTGAGAGGTCTGTATTTCCAACGCTATGCAACCATGCCAGATTTGACATAGCATTGTACAATAATTATGTCATGTAATTATGAATGTAGACATTGAAATTCATATATTCAACAAACAACACACACGCACGCACGCATGCACGCGCACGCACGCACGCACGCACGCACGCACACACACACACACACACACACACACACACACACACTTAAGAATTCATCTTATACAGTATATATGTCATGTAATTATGAATGTATACATTGAAATTCATTTATTCATATTTTATATATATATATATATATATATATATATATATATATATATATATATATATATGAATAAATGAATTTCAATGTATACATTCACAATTACATGACATATATACTGTATAAGATGAATTCTTACGTAACACATAAACATGAATCTATACACACATATTTGCTGTGTATAAATTCCATAGGAAACACAATCTATTGGTGTGTTGAAAGGAAATGCAAGAAGGTAGACTTATTATTTGTATTTTCTAATGTTTCTAAATTATTTACTTTACATAAACACAATGTTGACTAGAAAATTACACACAATTTTCTATGCATTTTGAAAAATTAATACATCATCCTATACTTTATATTAGAAGTAATAAACTGGTTGATCATTGTTATTACTACCACGGTTACTACAAACTTTCATATTTTTATCTAAGAATTTCTGTTAAATGTTTAAAAAAAATGATAAACCATACTACAGATCTGGATGTACCTGATTCCATAACTTCAGACCCTTAATACTAATACACACAACTTTATGTGTCATTCTACTATATATTTTTGTAATTAGTGTTCATAGTGGATGTATTATAATTGTGACTACCACATACTCTCTCAAAGTAACTTTGGAAGCAAATTGTTAACTTAAACATAAACACAGATTATTAAGATAACTAATGATAGCTCTTGTGTGTGACAAGTACCTTTCATGTTTACATATTCTTATTGTTTTTATGTAATATATATAAAACTGTGGTATTTTTTACTCATATATATTTACCCACACTTCATAGAAGTAATTACACACATTTTAGGCATGATGAGTACAGAGTATATAACACCACTATTTTACGGTCTTGACTCTTCAAAATGGACACTTACTAGTGTCATTCCAACCTAACTGACAGTACATTTTGTAGTATAAAATGTTTTGATATTATTTCCATACATGCTAATTGTAAGATTGGTGTCATCAGCAAATATTATACGTGTCATAACAGTTGATATTTTACGCATGTCATAAAATAAAATTGGCTAAATAAAATTAGATAAAATACGGAACCTTGTAGTACACTACGTTTTATTTTGATAAGATGAATTTGTGTCACAGATACATATTGTGTTCTGGCGTTCAGCTGACTATGTAACCAAGCCTATGCTAACATTCTAATGCCATGGTGTTCTAGTTTATGTAACAAAATGCTGTTATCAACAGTATTAAATACCTTATTTTTTAAATATGTAAAAAAACTGCTATTGCAAATCATAAGTTATTCATTGCTGTTGTTAATTCCTCTACCAATTATAATATTGTATTATAGTTGAATGTTTTTCTTCTAAATCCATACTGCCAATTGTACAGTTTTTAACATTCAAGAAATACATTAATCTGCTATGAATATACTTTATAGTATTTTCAAGACCTCAGGTAAAACAGATACTTACCTGTAGTTAGAGAGAATTCTTGTGCATCATCCTTTTTTAATATGGGGATTACCTGCACAATTTTCGTGTTATCCGGAAAACTTCCAGTTTGTAACAAATTGTTGAATATGAAATTTTAGAATATCGGCATATGGTATTACCATCTTAATTAGCCATTCATCAATATCGTCATGATGTTTTACTTTTAACATTGGCTACTAGGGCCAATATATCTTCATGAGTAACAGGTACAAGGTATAAGAACCCTTCTAGTTCTATCCTTTCATTCATGTAATGCTTATCATTATTGGGGCATTTAGGAATCTTGCTGGCTAGCGTTAGACCTGTATTTGAAAATAATTAATTAAAACATTTGCAATATTCTTTCCGCCACTGATTTCATGTTCTTTTTTAAAGAGTATAATGATATTTATTTTCTTTTTAATAACTAGAGTATTTAATATTGGCCTTCATTTATGTTGTTTTTGTTTATTTCGAGAAGGTGAGACTATAGTTTTTTCTGTGTATCTCAATATGGCTGTCAGTTATTTATAAATGCATATTTACAGTAGACATGGCGCGGTCCCGGTTATTTTATCGTGCACTGATTACATGTTATTGGTCTTTGAACACACTCACAGCTCAGACACATGCTACACGGCTACACAGTCAACCCTTATGTTTACAAATACCGACAGAACAGTTATCCACTGTATCTACTATGGCCCGCGTTTTCTTGCCGCGAACCGATCACATGGTCTTACAAAACATACTCATTTGTATTTGTTTTGCACTGATATCAATGAATGCCAATGCGCGATGTTTTAGGCGGGTAAAATATGTTACATTGTAACCTATTCGGCAGCGCAATTAAGGTTGGTGTCATATGGTGCATTTTGCCGTGTTCATTTATCTAAATATTGATTTTTTTTTAATTGAATTAGATACGTTAGAGCGCCCTCTGTCGGATTAGTTATTGTGGTGCCTCATTATTTCAACACTATATCGCATTGTCATCGTCTGCAGCTTAAGTTTGCAAATGTTCAGTAAATACTGCCGTTTTAGGCACAACGCAGTTTCTGTCAAAACATTCGTGTTACACCACCTCTTCAAATGGATCGACAACACCTCGTAAGCGACTCGAACGCTGAAATCGGACTGCATACCTTGTCAAAAATGACGAACTTTGACAACGAAATCGACCAATTTCTATGTTAGCTGCCATCTTTGACTTTATCTGGGTACGGCGTTGAGCCCGCTATTCAGCATACTCAGGATTTTGACGATTTAGTCTCGCTTAACCGACTGTCGGTTGGCTGCGGAACTAAGACCAGAGAGTCTGGTGAATCTCCCGGTTTTTTAATATTATCCGCGAGATCGATACAATGCTGCCACCTCACGGACACTGGTTAATCCTGCCGTAATTTCTAGTTTTATAAACTGCAAATTATTATTTAATTTCTATTTATTTTGTGTTAATATCAGTTTAATTTTGAATAGTTTTTGTAATACAGCATTATTTGATAAGAAGGTATCCTTATTTAGTTTGTATGTTACCCGTGTGGGGCTAAACAATGTTGCCACCTCACGGATACTGGTTAATCCTGCCATAATTCTTGTTTTGTAAACAACTGTAAATTTGAATTTGTACTTATTTTTGTGCTAATATAAGTTCAATATTGAATACTTTTCATAAGATATCATTATCTTGTAAAAGTATATCGTTATTTTAATTTGTATTTCTTAGTTGGCCTGAGAGCCAATCAGCGTCTCTAATCTTGGGGTAAGGCCGCTGTGGTGGTACCAGATTCGACCAGTCCAGGATTCGTCTAAACGCATATCGCGCATGCGCTCTGACGTAGTAGCAACGGCATGCATGGGCCGAGATTCGACTAAATAACCCAACACGTTCGAATGAGTGAAAAGTATCACATAAGTTAATCCATTTTATGTAAGATGTGCGTGATAACAATATTATTTCAATACTTGATGTATTACTAACGGAAACAACGTTAGTAACAAAGGCGAATCCTGACTCGGTACGAATCTGGGACCGCTACCGTCGCGGTCCCAGATTCGTACGAATCCTGGACTGGTCGAATCTGGAACCATCACACCGCCCTGGCGGTTAACAAATGCAGAGCATTAGTTTCCCCATACAGAGTTGACGGGCTTAAACGTGATGCCACCTCACGGAGCCTGAGTAACCGAGGTAGTTCAAGTCTGAGTACGATATCGTACTCAGACAATTTGGTGACGTCAGTGAGTATGAGCACGGTGTGAAAGCGAGGCTGGAACATGGAATTTGAGCACGGAGTACTGAGTACGGTTTTATAACCTTTGAACTTTGGAACTGTTTTCTTCTTGACGAGAAGTGTGAAGCGAGCAGACTGCATGGATGTCCCCAGTGGCTGACCATTCAGTGCGATGAAAAAAATGTGTTTGCCTGCGTTGCGCCCTCTTCCCCCAGTGCATTATCCTGGGAAACCTTCAGTGACCAAAGTGTTTGGCGCTCTGATCTTGGCTTTGGCGTATGAATATGAGGTCATGTCGCAATTGATGAGGGCATGCATGCCATGCTACTGCAGACACTGTTGCTCAACATTAATAATAATTCCGTTTCTTAATATAGCGCTTTTTAAAGTACTAAATGCCAATCAAAACGCTTCACATTAGTATGACGTGTTGACTAAATCTAAAATACAAATTAATTAAATACATAAGGTAAGATAAAATAAATAAGCTAAGATAAATAAGCATTGTCATATCCCACCGCTCCATTTGCATTGTGCACACCATCTCCTCCCGATACACCCAACAGACCAGTAGGACAACCACATCTGTGTCTTCAGTAAGTACACGGATCATGATTTTGCCAGAGTTGGCCACATCAATGAAGTAAAAGATCGGTGTGAACTAATTACCAACATGATCCATCGTCACGAGTCTCCTTCGCAATATCTCTCCTGCATAGAACGTAGACAGTCACTAGACATACATGTGCCAGGCTCTGCCTATTGCTCTTGTTCTTCGTGATATACATATTGTTTGTATGTTTCTCTTATTATAAATGTTCTGCCCGGAAATTACAAATGTTCATCATGGTGTGCAATGAATCACTAAAAGGTATAATTTTCATTAGGTGTGAAACTTGTCTTCATGTTACTTCACAGTAATAATCTTAATAAACATCTACAATTACTTTCATACATAATTACTTAATGCAAGAAATTCCCTCAAAGGGAACTATGAATGCCAATGTTATTAATACTCTTTTAATAATAATTCTATAGCGCCTAAATCCTTTAAAACATTAGGAAAATAAATAGGCTCAACAAACAAAATCATTTAGCTAGTCATGCACGGGGACAGACAAAAGTCGTCATTGGAGCATGGAACCGCCGACATTCTACACATGTAACATATGTGACTAAGTGTTTTAAATAATTTAAGTTATGACTGAATACTCTTTCCTCATGAACAAATGTGTCACGTTATCCATATGTATTAATGAATAAACAAATATATAATTAACTTTAACCTTTACCTGTTCTTCAATATCTAATATTGACCTTGACCTGAAGATTTAACATCAGAAATGGATTCTACATACCCAAATACCACTAAAAAGAAGTATTACACATCATTCTAAAGCAAGTGGTACTAAAGTATTCTAAGATATGCCCAGCAAATTACCAGAGTTACTCTTAGTTGCTGTTTGAGCAGTGAAGCTGAATTTGTTCTAAGACCTGATGAATCAAAAACAACTAAAACGTTCATAGAATAGAACATTCATAAGTTTACTATTGAACACATATGACTGTCAAATGACTGTCAAATGGACAAGTTCTTAAATATATCATTATGCGATAAACTTTGGGTGCGTTGACATTTTAACACACAGTTTCTTTGCCACCCAATATATTATATATATATATATATATATATATATATATATATATATATATATATATATATAATATATATATATAATATATATATATAAAAATGTCTTAAATATATACTTATGTAACGAAATATGACAAATTATTATATTTCTTAAACAATGATATATCAGACAATATATATATATATATATATATATATATATATGTGTGTGTATATATATAATTATATATATATATGTATATATATAATATATGTATGTGTTATTTATGAATATATGAATATATGTATGTGTATATATATATATATGTATATATATATATATATATATATATATATATATACATATATACTATACATACATACATACATATATATATATATATATTAGGGTGGCCAAAAATCATACATATATTATATACATATATATACATATATATAATTATGTATGTATATATATATATATATATATATATATATATATATATTGTCTGATATTGTCATTGTTTAAGAAATATAATAATTTTTGTCATGCTGTCATCTTTTCATAAGTATATATTTAAGCATTCACAAAATTAAGAGATGAGGGCGACACATTTCTGGAATTTTCGTGTTGAGTTCACACGGAATGACCATATATATGTATATATATATATATATATATATATATATATATATATATATATATATATATATATATCCGTTGGTAAAACTAGATTTATATATATATTCGTTGTTGAAACTAGATTTGACATTAATACCTGTGCCAGTAACCGGACACTAGCAAACGTAAATGGTCCCAGTGTGTTCTCTACGTATTCATTATTTCACTACAGTATTATATACACTAAAACGCTAGTCAAACACTGATGAGTAATATTGCAACCGGACATTTGCAGCCCTGTGGCTACCGATTTCTAAACTGCAGAACGATTTTCGACAAGTACGGTAACTGACTGTCAGACAAATATACTTCAACCGTGTCACGACTTGTTTTGCAAAGTACGCCGTGTCAGGAAACGGGCTCGAGACGTTATACAATGTAACAACTGAAAGTACAGTGTTACTATTTTCTTCACCTTGACAACCCAAAGCAACATTGTTACAAGGCAACGGCCTTGACTTTTCGAATGTTTTTTTCTAATAAACTGATGTTGTTGAGAGGATGAGGTAGTTTAAAACATTGTAGCAAGGGAATCGGCTCCACTTCTACTAGATAGGGGAAAGTGTTTCATTTGTAAATGACAAACATGTTTTTATAAATTATCTAGATCTGGGAAAATGTTAAAGAACTGTTCACATAAAACAAGTGCTAAAAGGGTGTAATTGGAAGGCCCATCTATACTGTAATAAACAGAGATGTCCGTGCTATTTATACAGCTTATTTGAGAAATAATAGTCTATTTAATAATTCCCAATTGTTTTGTAAGTAATAATATGGGTAAATGTACATATCTAATTGAGTAAGCATTGCTAAATTAAATTAATTGTTAATTGTCAATGTTGTATTCAAACTGAGAAATTGTCCCTGATTTTTTTATTTCTGACTGTACAGTACTATATAAGTTAATGTTATTATTATGCAATCTTGATACTGTGAATATGTCACAGTTAAGTGGAAACTTTAAAATTACAGAGATCTTTCATCAGGACAATAATTGGAAACTCACAAATACATGTTAAATATAATAGAACATTTACCAAAAACATTAACTGTTGTATTCTGTGTTATATATTATAATAAATATTACAAAGTAACAAATATATTGGATGTTAATTGACAAGTAATGTCATTAATTATTAATTAATGTCCACTAGCTTATATTTGTTCATGAAACCACACACCAAGTGCTGCAGTTGGCTACTAAGTGTAACTTAGTAGCCAACCACCCCACCCCACCCACCCACCCACCCACCCACCCACCCACCCACCCCACCCACCCACCCACCCACCCACCCACACACACACACACACACACACACACACACACACACACACACACACACACACACACACACACACACACACACACACAACACACACACACACACACACACACACACACACACACACACACACACACACACACACACACACACACACACACACACACACACACACACACACACACACACACACACACACACACACACACACACACACACACACACACACACACACACACACACACACACACACACACACACACACACACACACACACACACACACACACACACACACACACACACACACACACACACACACACACACACACACACACACACACACACACACACACACACACACACACACACACAAAACCCCCCACACACACACACACACACACACACACACACACACACACACACACACACACACACACACACAAATTACAGAGATCTTTCATCAGGACAATAATTGGAAACTCACAAATACATGTTAAATATAATAGAACATTTACCAAAAACATTAACTGTTGTATTCTGTGTTATACATTATAATAAATATTACAAAGTAACAAATATATTGGATGTTAATTGACAAGTAATGTCATTAATTATTAATTAATGTCCACTAGCTTATACTTGTTCATGAAACCACACACCAAGTGCTGCAGTTGGCTACTAAGTGTCTACTATAGCCAGTTATTGGATTTTAAATTTATGTTTAATACATGATATATAGATAGATTTAGATACATGATTAAGTTTAAGGATTTGTTGGAATTTACTGGTTCTCCAATGTTTTGCACACCCTACAGTATTTGTGTTGCCAATAAAACACCTTGTAACCTATTACTATAATTAACGTTCGTTTGACTCTCTAATGTTACTATGATACATGACATGATTTATAACAGCTATGTCAGTGACAAATAGTTTCCAATGTAGGCTGGATACAATTGAGCCGGGTTTTGGATGTCTAATACATAATGACTGCATTTGCTCTTGGCAACACCGAGTTACTTAGCTAGCTGTAATTGGTCATTGTGATACTGCCACAAGCTCCATTTCATAAAGATTAACTATATACCAGAGTTAAATAAAAACGCATTTCAACGATGTGCCCTCAAAATTGTCTTCCACGCATAAAAGTGCCCTCCATCTGCAAACTGCACCCTGTCCTTTTCAAAACCTAGCTGTAACACTGCTGGGGTATTACTTTGGTGATGATTGAGATGTTCTGATTTGTTATTTTTGACCACCTGACGTTAAGCACTTTTTAATGTGTCTAATTTGTTAAAATTTTCTTCGTTTGATGTATGTTTCAGGTGCGATTGTAGAACTCAAAGCGTATTTGTTCCATTGTTTGCATTATATTGACATCTTACAGATGTTACATTGTACACACCTGTTACACTTATGGCAGCTGACGAAATTTTATTTCGCTGGTGTATTTGAACTTCCTTGATGTAATGTCTCTAAAAATGCGTTGCCCTCATAGTCATTATCTTCAATTTTTAAATGAGTCCTTTTATTTTAAGCACATGGCAAGTTAAGCAAGAATCCGAAATGATACACACGCACGCACGCACGCACGCACGCACGCACGCACGCGCGCGCGCGCCCACACACACACACACACACACACACACACACACACCCCCGCCCCCGAAATTGTCCCTGAATTTTTTATTTCTGACTGTACAGTACTATATAAGTTAATGTTATTATTATGCAATCTTGATACTGTGAATATGTAACAGTTAAGTGGAAATATTAAAATTACAGAGATCTTTCATCAGGACAATAATTGGAAACTCACAAATACATGTTAAATATAATAGAACATTTACCAAAAACATTAACTGTTGTATTCTGTGTTATACATTATAATAAATATTACAAAGTAACAAATATATTGGATGTTAATTGACAAGTAATGTCATTAATTATTAATTAATGTCCACTAGCTTATATTTGTTCATGAAACCACACACCAAGTGCTGCAGTTGGCTACTAAGTGTCTACTATAGCCAGTTATTGGATTTTAAATTTATGTTTAATACATGATATATAGATAGATTTAGATACATGATTAAGTTTAAAGATTTGTTGAAATTTACTGGTTCTCCAATGTTTTGCACACCCTACAGTATTTGTATTGCCAATAAAACACCTTGTAACCTATTACTATAATTAACGTTCGTTTGACTCTCTAATGTTACTATGATACATGACATGATTTATAACAGCTATGTCAGTGACAAATAGTTTCCAATGTAGGCTGGATACAATTGAGCCGGGTTTTGGATGTCTAATACATAATGACTGCATTTGCTCTTGGCAACACCGAGTTACTTAGCTAGCTGTAATTGGTCATTGTGATACTGCCACAAGCTCCATTTCATAAAGATTAACTATATACCAGAGTTAAATAAAAACGCATTTCAACGATGTGCCCTCAAAATTGTCTTCCACGCATAAAAGTGCCCTCCATCTGCAAACTGCACCCTGTCCTTTTCAAAACCTAGCTGTAACACTGCTGGGGTATTACTTTGGTGATGATTGAGATGTTCTGATTTGTTAGTTTTGACCACCTGACGTCAAGCACTTTTTAATGTGTCTAATTTGTTAAAATTTTCTTCGTTTGATCTATGTTTCAAGTGCGATTGTAGAACTCAAAGCGTATTTGTTCCATTGTTTGCATTCTTTTGACGTCTTACAGATGTTACATTGTACACACCTGTTACACTTATGGCAGCTGACGACATTTTATTTCGCCGGTGTATTTGAACTTCCTTGATGTAATGTCTCTAAAAATGCGCTGCCCTCATAGTCATTATCTTCAATTTTTAAATGAGTCCTTTTATTTTAAGCACATGGCAAGTTAAGCAAGAATCCGAAATGACACGCAGACACGCACGCACGCACGCACGCACGCACGCACGCACGCACGCACGCACGCACGCACGCACACACACACACACACACACACACACACACACACCCCCGCCCCCGAAATTGTCCCTGAATTTTTTATTTCTGACTGTACAGTACTATATAAGTTAATGTTATTATTATGCAATCTTGATACTGTGAATATGTAACAGTTAAGTGGAAATATTAAAATTACAGAGATCTTTCATCAGGACAATAATTGGAAACTCACAAATACATGTTAAATATAATAGAACATTTACCAAAAACATTAACTGTTGTATTCTGTGTTATACATTATAATAAATATTACAAAGTAACAAATATATTGGATGTTAATTGACAAGTAATGTCATTAATTATTAATTAATGTCCACTAGCTTATACTTGTTCATGAAACCACACACCAAGTGCTGCAGTTGGCTACTAAGTGTCTACTATAGCCAGTTATTGGATTTTAAATTTATGTTTAATACATGATATATAGATAGATTTAGATACATGATTAAGTTTAAGGATTTGTTGGAATTTACTGGTTCTCCAATGTTTTGCACACCCTACAGTATTTGTGTTGCCAATAAAACACCTTGTAACCTATTACTATAATTAACGTTCGTTTGACTCTCTAATGTTACTATGATACATGACATGATTTATAACAGCTATGTCAGTGACAAATAGTTTCCAATGTAGGCTGGATACAATTGAGCCGGGTTTTGGATGTCTAATACATAATGACTGCATTTGCTCTTGGCAACACCGAGTTACTTAGCTAGCTGTAATTGGTCATTGTGATACTGCCACAAGCTCCATTTCATAAAGATTAACTATATACCAGAGTTAAATAAAAACGCATTTCAACGATGTGCCCTCAAAATTGTCTTCCACGCATAAAAGTGCCCTCCATCTGCAAACTGCACCCTGTCCTTTTCAAAACCTAGCTGTAACACTGCTGGGGTATTACTTTGGTGATGATTGAGATGTTCTGATTTGTTATTTTTGACCACCTGACGTTAAGCACTTTTTAATGTGTCTAATTTGTTAAAATTTTCTTCGTTTGATGTATGTTTCAGGTGCGATTGTAGAACTCAAAGCGTATTTGTTCCATTGTTTGCATTATATTGACATCTTACAGATGTTACATTGTACACACCTGTTACACTTATGGCAGCTGACGAAATTTTATTTCGCTGGTGTATTTGAACTTCCTTGATGTAATGTCTCTAAAAATGCGTTGCCCTCATAGTCATTATCTTCAATTTTTAAATGAGTCCTTTTATTTTAAGCACATGGCAAGTTAAGCAAGAATCCGAAATGATACACACGCACGCACGCACGCACGCACGCACGCGCGCGCGCGCCCACACACACACACACACACACACACACACACACACCCCCGCCCCCGAAATTGTCCCTGAATTTTTTATTTCTGACTGTACAGTACTATATAAGTTAATGTTATTATTATGCAATCTTGATACTGTGAATATGTAACAGTTAAGTGGAAATATTAAAATTACAGAGATCTTTCATCAGGACAATAATTGGAAACTCACAAATACATGTTAAATATAATAGAACATTTACCAAAAACATTAACTGTTGTATTCTGTGTTATACATTATAATAAATATTACAAAGTAACAAATATATTGGATGTTAATTGACAAGTAATGTCATTAATTATTAATTAATGTCCACTAGCTTATATTTGTTCATGAAACCACACACCAAGTGCTGCAGTTGGCTACTAAGTGTCTACTATAGCCAGTTATTGGATTTTAAATTTATGTTTAATACATGATATATAGATAGATTTAGATACATGATTAAGTTTAAAGATTTGTTGAAATTTACTGGTTCTCCAATGTTTTGCACACCCTACAGTATTTGTATTGCCAATAAAACACCTTGTAACCTATTACTATAATTAACGTTCGTTTGACTCTCTAATGTTACTATGATACATGACATGATTTATAACAGCTATGTCAGTGACAAATAGTTTCCAATGTAGGCTGGATACAATTGAGCCGGGTTTTGGATGTCTAATACATAATGACTGCATTTGCTCTTGGCAACACCGAGTTACTTAGCTAGCTGTAATTGGTCATTGTGATACTGCCACAAGCTCCATTTCATAAAGATTAACTATATACCAGAGTTAAATAAAAACGCATTTCAACGATGTGCCCTCAAAATTGTCTTCCACGCATAAAAGTGCCCTCCATCTGCAAACTGCACCCTGTCCTTTTCAAAACCTAGCTGTAACACTGCTGGGGTATTACTTTGGTGATGATTGAGATGTTCTGATTTGTTAGTTTTGACCACCTGACGTCAAGCACTTTTTAATGTGTCTAATTTGTTAAAATTTTCTTCGTTTGATCTATGTTTCAAGTGCGATTGTAGAACTCAAAGCGTATTTGTTCCATTGTTTGCATTCTTTTGACGTCTTACAGATGTTACATTGTACACACCTGTTACACTTATGGCAGCTGACGACATTTTATTTCGCCGGTGTATTTGAACTTCCTTGATGTAATGTCTCTAAAAATGCGTTTCCCTCATAGTCATTATCTTCAATTTTTAAATGAGTCCTTTTATTTTAAGCACATGGCAAGTTAAGCAAGAATCCGAAATGAAAAACACGCACGCACGCACGCACGCACGCACGCACGCACGCCGCCGCCGCACCACACACACACACACACACACACACACACACCCCCGCCCCAAATTGTCCCTGAATTTTTTATTTCTGACTGTACAGTACTATATAAGTTAATGTTATTATTATGCAATCTTGATACTGTGAATATGTAACAGTTAAGTGGAAATATTAAAATTACAGAGATCTTTCATCAGGACAATAATTGGAAACTCACAAATACATGTTAAATATAATAGAACATTTACCAAAAACATTAACTGTTGTATTCTGTGTTATACATTATAATAAATATTACAAAGTAACAAATATATTGGATGTTAATTGACAAGTAATGTCATTAAATTTAAATTTAAAGTCCACTAGCTTATATTTGTTCATGAAACCACACACCAAGTGCTGCAGTTGGCTACTAAGTTTCTACTATAGCCAGTTATTGGATTTTAAATTTATTTTAATACATGATAATAGATAGATTTAGATACATGATTAAGTTTAAAGGGTTTGTTGGAAAAAAACTGGTTCTCCAATGTTTTGCACACCCTACAGTATTTGTTTGCCAATAAAACACCTTGTAACCTATTACTATAATTAACGTTCGTTTGACTCTCTAATGTTACTATGATACATGACATGATTTATAACAGCTATGTCAGTGACAAATAGTTTCCAATGTAGGCTGGATACAATTGAGCCGGGTTTTGGATGTCTAATACATAATGACTGCATTTGCTCTTGGCAACACCGAGTTACTTAGCTAGCTGTAATTGGTCATTGTGATACTGCCACAAGCTCCATTTCATAAAGATTAACTATATACCAGAGTTAAATAAAAACGCATTTCAACGATGTGCCCTCAAAATTGTCTTCCACGCATAAAAGTGCCCTCCATCTGCAAACTGCACCCTGTCCTTTTCAAAACCTAGCTGTAACACTGCTGGGGTATTACTTTGGTGATGATTGAGATGTTCTGATTTGTTATTTTTTACCACCTGACGTTAAGCACTTTTTAATGTGTCTAATTTGTTAAAATTTTCTTCGTTTGATCTATGTTTCAAGTGCGATTGTAGAACTCAAAGCGTATTTGTTCCATTGTTTGCATTCTTTTGACGTCTTACAGATGTTACATTGTACACACCTGTTACACTTATGGCAGCTGACGACATTTTATTTCGCCGGTGTATTTGAACTTCCTTGATGTAATGTCTCTAAAAATGCGCTGCCCTCATAGTCATTATCTTCAATTTTTAAATGAGTCCTTTTATTTTAAGCACATGGCAAGTTAAGCAAGAATCCGAAATGACACGCACGCACGCACGCACGCACGCACGCACGCACGCACGCACGCACACACACACACACACACACCCCCGCCCCCGAAATTGTCCCTGAATTTTTTATTTCTGACTGTACAGTACTATATAAGTTAATGTTATTATTATGCAATCTTGATACTGTGAATATGTAACAGTTAAGTGGAAATATTAAAATTACAGAGATCTTTCATCAGGACAATAATTGGAAACTCACAAATACATGTTAAATATAATAGAACATTTACCAAAAACATTAACTGTTGTATTCTGTGTTATACATTATAATAAATATTACAAAGTAACAAATATATTGGATGTTAATTGACAAGTAATGTCATTAATTATTAATTAATGTCCACTAGCTTATATTTGTTCATGAAACCACACACCAAGTGCTGCAGTTGGCTACTAAGTGTCTACTATAGCCAGTTATTGGATTTTAAATTTATGTTTAATACATGATATATAGATAGATTTAGATACATGATTAAGTTTAAAGATTTGTTGAAATTTACTGGTTCTCCAATGTTTTGCACACCCTACAGTATTTGTATTGCCAATAAAACACCTTGTAACCTATTACTATAATTAACGTTCGTTTGACTCTCTAATGTTACTATGATACATGACATGATTTATAACAGCTATGTCAGTGACAAATAGTTTCCAATGTAGGCTGGATACGATTGAGCCGGGTTTTGGATGTCTAATACATAATGACTGCATTTGCTCTTGGCAACACCGAGTTACTTAGCTAGCTGTAATTGGTCATTGTGATACTGCCACAAGCTCCATTTCATAAAGATTAACTATATACCAGAGTTAAATAAAAACGCATTTCAACGATGTGCCCTCAAAATTGTCTTCCACGCATAAAAGTGCCCTCCATCTGCAAACTGCACCCTGTCCTTTTCAAAACCTAGCTGTAACACTGCTGGGGTATTACTTTGGTGATGATTGAGATGTTCTGATTTGTTAGTTTTGACCACCTGACGTCAAGCACTTTTTAATGTGTCTAATTTGTTAAAATTTTCTTCGTTTGATCTATGTTTCAAGTGCGATTGTAGAACTCAAAGCGTATTTGTTCCATTGTTTGCATTCTTTTGACGTCCTTACAGATGTTACATTGTACACACCTGTTACACTTATGGCAGCTGACGACATTTTATTTCGCCGGTGTATTTGAACTTCCTTGATGTAATGTCTCTAAAAATGCGCTGCCCTCATAGTCATTATCTTCAATTTTTAAATGAGTCCTTTTATTTTAAGCACATGGCAAGTTAAGCAAGAATCCGAAATGACACGCACGCACGCACGCACGCACGCACGCACGCACGCACGCACGCACGCACGCACGCACGCACGCACGCACGCACGCACGCACGCACGCACGCACGCACACACACACACACACACACACACACACACACACACACACACACACACACACACACACACACACACACACACACGTTAAATAGTGCAACTTGTGACATGTGAATACCGGTAAATGTATTAATTTTAAAGTATATGTCCGCAAAAACTAAACGTCTAAGGCTATAATTAGTTTAAGACTAGGCCTGGGACTAAGTCAGTGTCACAGATATATCAACCAAACTGTCCAAAGTGTCATATAATAATTTAAACACTTCTGTGTGATAGCATATACTATGTAACAACTTTTGCCAGAGTCTAGACGGGTCACAGATTCTCGACCTGATTGTGAGACAAATCTACCATAACGCCCCTAGTGGAATAAAGTGTACGTCTAAAACTACGTCCCAAATAATGGCAAATTACAAACTGCCGTAAATTCAAAACTATTTTAAGCTACACCGTTTAAATGGATTTGGATTCTTACTTATCTTAACAATGTTTTCATTTTTCAATCAATAATCCATTCAACAACTGGGAAGATCCGCACCCATTCACTGCCTTAGCCTCAGCTAAGCTAGTCTTAGCCTTAGGCTTAGCCATGCCATTTGTCAAGTTGGTATTTGGCTGTTTCACAACGAAATGCAATAGGGCCTGTAAGTGGGTCACGATACGTGACGAGACTCCGCGCGACTTGAGCTGATTGGGGACTGGACACAAGCATACTATTCTAACGATGGATGACAGTTATAGCTTCCGACTGATGAATACTAGGAAAATCAGGTCTTAAATATCATGTGCTATACCTTTCTTATCTTAAATGTCCGATTTAATATTGAGTTTAACACACTGTCACTATCATAGACATTATAGCGATTTACGTAATGCAGATAATAAAACCGATTTTAGGCCGTATGTGTCTTTTACGGGATTTGCATTTTACATTGCTGTACGTTGTGGTTTCAATAAGCATTTATATCTGACAAGTTGTCTAAATGCACACAATCATAACACATGTATACGTTTGCCCCAAACAGGTTATACTGCACGAAAACTGGGACTCTTCAATATTAGTCAAGTCCGGCAAACACAAGTACTTGGCTAACTTGCCGCTAAAGCCTAATACCATGGCATGTGCATGGCAACCACCATAATAATCGATTTCATGATTTCCGTGATCATTGTCACCGGCAAAGGGTTCCATTGGCATTGCTTCTGCTTGTAATAATCCTTCGGACAACACAACTGAAACACGCTATTTGGGAACAGTTCGATTATTACAACAAAAAGGTGATATATGTTAACATGGAGAATATGGATTTCCTGCCCCCAACTGCCCCAGCCTCGTTTTCGCACGCGAGACTTACACGCCCTATTCTAACGTTTAATAAAAAATAATAAAGTTTACTCACCATCAAATCATTGTTGTGGTTTCCATGAAGATTCTTCGCGCCCAGAATTTGAATGCAGCATTCATTTCCCGACATTGGTCATACTGACGGTCGTTTTGACGGGAAAAAACCACTCATCAGAGCAGTCGCTGATTATGTCAATACTAATTGGGCCGATACGGATATCCAATCAATAAAACTGTTCTGTGCCAAGGCAACGTATAAACCAATGGCAACAAATAATAAACAATACGATAAAGAATAATCAATCATCGTAATACGCAACTACTCACCAAGGCATATTTGTAATCAGCACCACCGAATTTGAAATTATATGGCATGTTTTGAACTAATTTGAATGATTTGGCGCAGTCATCACAGTTGTTAAGATGCCATTTTCGGTTCGTATACTTAGGTTCCCGAAAAATGCACCTACGCCTCCCCGGTCTCGCTAACACGAGTTGCAGTTGCCACACAATGACAACTGTCACCGCAGCAACAATCTGGAAACGCATATTGTTAGTGCATGTCGATCGCAAATGAAATGTTGCACGATTCAACACAACCGCCAAACGTTACCGTGGCTGGGAACAGACGCTTTGCCTCGGTTTCGTTTGCCGCGCAATTGTTTACCGTAATTGTTTTATTTCAGACCGGTCGTTTCGGTCAGAGCTATCAAACTTGGTGTCGTCTCTGGTTACGTTTTTTATTCCAAACAGTGTACACGTAATATTTGCGTTTTGTCCATCAAAATGTCAACAATATACCGATGGTGAATGTACGTTATACTTAAGCCGATCGGTTATGTCTCTTTAATGAAAAGATGGTTATTCCTTTGAATAATTGCAGATTATTAGAAGATAAGAAAGCACACTTCCAAACTTCTTGACCACATACTTCATAGCCGCATCATGAAACACCTTGAACAATATCACATTCTAACTGCCACCAAACTTGGTTTTCTTTTTGCAAAAAGTCCCCCTTTTCTCTCACCCAGATGTTTGTTTTTCTATCCGTGTATGTGATGCTTAAAGCTGCTCCCTCCACTCGTTTGCTAATCGCCAGACCGGTTATTTTATGACCAGATGTGTAATGTGTTAATAGTTTAACAAGAATGCACAGTCAGTTAATTTTTTTAATGCGTACTTGTCATTTTTTATCGTAAAAAAAGAATCGCCGTTACACCGGTGGTAACTGGCGAAACAATCAGCAGCTGCCGACTTCCTTTGCTTTTTGGGTCACGTGCTTTATGCGAGATCGACCTACTGCGGCACAATAACAAATCGCACGTGCCTTTGCGCGTCATGACTAAGTTTCCCAAAAGGCAAAGTGATTCTTCAATGGAGGTACGCATTAAGTGCATTAACGCAGTTAGCAACAAGAGCGAGTAGTGGGGTGCTAACCCACTCTTGTGAACGTCTACTCGACCCCGGATTCTCTAACTTGTAAGATTATCAGTGTCGCTGACAAGGCAAGCCAGTTTGAGTTGACAGTCGCCAATATCGCTCGGCATCACTCAGCCAGACACAACCTGTGTTGATATGTACCGGTATTGTATTTGATTACGCAGGATCTTGTTAATAAACTTAGTAATTGCGAAAGTACATATCCATAGAGAATAGATGACGGGAAGGACGAAATGATAAATAAAATTGATATGGGGGACTGGTAGTAGGCTCTTGTTGGTCGGGCAAGAAGTTTTTTTAGGGGAGGCATCCGTTATCTCGTTAACAGAACGTCAAACGGAGAATTACTTTAAAAATCTCACAATTATTAAAACAGTGTTTTGCGACTCATATTTCAGTACTATTACTGAATGTTGTTATTTCCATTACATTTTATGCAAAATAATTTAGATTTTTATGACAGGATGATTGATTAAAATGTTAATACAATAGGTGTACACTATTATATCATGCAAGTATTACATATAACATTCTTGCACTTGTTTCCATTGTATTTAATGATGCCTGGCTGTAGTCTATGTACCTGGTACCTTTCAACTCACACGTGCCAGCTGTTTTCAAATATTTATCAACATTTTCATCACAGCATTATATAATGCATAATATATTCGAATTATAATATTGCTACGGGCCCCCTACAATGCAAAAGTGAGACAAGGCAGAGGAGGGGCTAAGATTAAGGCAGTCACATGGGTATGGCAAATGCTGGGAGGATACGTAGTCTTTTGGGAAATCTCATATCTGATCAATCCAGGTAATTTAAACATTTTAACAATCAACAACGTATAAATTATAAAAAATAGTTTAATATGTCCATTTAAATACACATTGTTTTCATTCACATATTATCTTGAACATGGAAAACTAGAATGCCCTTTGTTCTTGTTAGTCTTGTATAATGCATATTATACCCAGTGTGTCAACACAGACATTAATGCACATACCCCTATGTGGTCGGGGGGCATGGCTACGTAGATAAATTTTTAAAAATTACCTTCAAAATGGTGCTTTCCTGAAGGATGTTTTCTTATTCCCTGGGAAATAGAGGGGGAAACAAATGCACAGCTACAAGTTAAAATGTTTATGAAGAAATATTGAGGCATATTTTGGAAATTGGCTTGAAAAACATGAGGTGGTCCACCCCCACTCACCCTTTTAAGGGAAATTACTGCAGCGATGACAAAAAAAATCAATAATACAGTGTTGAAGAAGGTAGACATACATATTATGAATGCTTGAATATTTTCTGGGGGGAATTGCTGTTGGCATCACAAAAACCTTATTTTGTCATTTCCAACATTTGCTTTGCCCAAAACAACCTCACATATTCATGTTTGACATAAAATGTCAAAAATGAATATGTGTACACCATGTAATAGTTATTAAATGGCATCATTATTTACCCCCAAAATCCACTACCATGATGCATGTTTTTTTTTACTGAAATTGAATACATGCTTTTCTCTACAGGTCAACAAGAAACTGAACAATGCTTACTACCACTAGTTCAACAAGTTAATATGCTAACAGGACAGTTGTATTTGGGGAACAAGATTATACAACAATGAGCCGTGCAATATGCTGCATATTAAATGTCAAGTATTTGAATGTCGACCAAGTGAAGTGATCCGAGTTGTAATGTGTGTTGCATCATGACAGACTCCACAGTACTGGTGGTTTTACACTGGCTTCCATGCCGGTCAGATACCCTGACTGACTAGAGACCAATGCAGAATCAGAGTGCTTGACATCCCGGAATATGGTGAAGCCTGACTAGCTTTGCAGTTGGTGATGGAACGGTGGATGCCATGGTCTGTCAAACATGGCATAAGCCTTTGGTCAACCTCTCTCGACACTGTTAGACAGGTTCGACATTCTTTAGTGAACTACATCAGCTTGGATATCGGTGACATTGTGTGAGTTCACTCTCTTTGAAGATACTGCATACCAGCTTCCTGGCTTTTTAAACTGTACATCCGCATCTGCCTATACAAGAAACAAAGTGACAATTAACATGGCTCTGACATGTATGATATTTTATATGTGACGACACACTTAGCCAAAGTCAATACCATGGTAATATAATGTTATATATATACATTACTCAGACCTGTTATATTGAACATTTCTACTAATTTGGGAAACATTCCGCCACACTGAAATTAATATGTGAAAATACTAATTGTACAAAAGAAACGTATTCACCACTATCTCTAGCCAGTACTCTTCATAGAATTGAGTAAACATATCGAATTGCACATGTAACTCTCAGCCACATGACAAGGACCCTGACTAGTTTAGACTTTTTAGGTGTAAAGATACATAGCTTTAAAATTTAAAAAAAAATTATATACTGTTTTTAAAAAAAAATTTTTAATCTAGTTACTTTATGTAATATATTTATTATTTCTAAAGCACAATATCCAACATGGTCAAAGTGCTGTACATAATGTTATTATATGTACATAGTATGTATATAATATCTATTTAAAACATGTTTCTGTAAAATTGTGTGTGTGTTTATGGGTGAACTCTTTGCAAAAGTAAATTTCCAGAAATATGTTTTAGTACGACAATTCTTTCATAATATTGAAAATTTTCCCATGACATGTATGACATGTATCATTAAGCATATGTTTGCTAAAGCTAATGTATTCTCTCTGAAAGGCATAATTTGAAAGCCTTAATGAATGGGATTCATGTTTTTGAACTACCTTAATTAGTATTTGATATACCATGTGCTGGATGCCAGAGATGGAGTGAGTACAATACAAATGTACCTCGAGTACGAGTACGATTACTTTGAACATGCATGAGTATGAGTACGAGTACGAGTACTCAGAAAACAAATGTACTCGAGTACGAGTACGATTACTTTACAATGTACTCAAGTACGATTACATTAGAATGTAATCATGTTTCTAATATAAAGGCGACTTTCATGGAATCCCTAGGTGTCATACTTGTTCTGTTGTTGTGTCACTAATGTTCTAACTAATTACTGCTATCCAGGTGTAATTATTATTAATAATTAGACGACTTTCTCAGGTATTCGATGAATCATTTAATGCTGGATTAATAATTTAATTTATGGTTTCTGAATCAAATACAAATAGGGGGCATTTAAAATTTCAAATAACATGATCAAATACATTACAATAACAACACTTCAAAACCCGGGGGGCATATTCAAGAGTATAAAATTTAAAAAGGGTTTCCCGAAAGGGGTCAAATACATTTGTATTTGAAAGTATTTAAATACTTTTTTAAGTTTTTATTTGATGTTTTGGAATTAAAAGTATTTGTATTTAAATACTTTCCTAAAGTATTTGACTTTTTCAAATATTTTTAAAAAAACATTGTCAGTATCAACATTTCTTTTTCACTGTCACATGTAATGCCGGGCCCAAAATGATTACCTTAATGCACTGCAACTTCACCCAACAGTGCTAATTACTGATGAAGACACTTAACAAAGGCTTCCCCCTGGCCCTGCAGTGACCACAACTTTTGTTTGCTCAGAGCCAGAGGATGGATTAGCACCTAACAGTGACCATAGGTCAATATCCCCCTTTTTTTCTTTAGCAGGCTGCAATCTGGCATCAGGCTATTCTGGTTTCCTGGCTCACTTTGAAGTTGAGCCTTCCTCACAACATCCTTTGCAATGATTAGCAGTGTCTCTTCTGAGGGCAACATAGGCATTTTATTATGGACCTCCTGGCTTAACATACAAACACTATATTTTGGCCTTTACCTCTTTCAGTCAGTTGTCATTGTGAAGCAGTTAGCAATAACAATACTCCCTATCACTGGTCTGTATGTCATTATATGACCCAAAAAACTAATTATTTCCCATAAACTAGATGTCTCAATATATGTGTTGCTTTTCTTTTACCTACATAGTAATACAAAATGAAAAATAAAAAAAGTATTTGAAAACTTTTAAAAAATTCATATTTAAATACATTTATATTTTAAAAAATTTTGTAATTGTATTTTAATCCCTCAAGAATATTTGTATTTAAATACATTTCAAAGTATTTGACCCTATGTCTGGATGGGACAACCCACAATAGTTGTGGATTTAGACAGGTTTACAGTTTGCACTTAATTGAACATAATAGACAGGGATTTAGCAGCTAACCGCCCAGACCCAGTCAGGCTTCTGGATGTTGGAAATATGACCAGTCATTCACACCATACTGACAGAGCAAACAAGGCAGGTGGGGCTGTGGCCTGGCTTCTAAAATTACAAAGCAAGATGTTAGGGGATGCTTATCTCCTCTTCTCCTGCAGGGCTTCCCAGGGACTGTCACAATTTAACTTGTATGTGATGTGGCTTCTCTGGGAAGAGAAGGTATTAATTAGAGAAATCTGACTGAATATTTTGAATACCTCGAAAATTAAATTTTTTAGATTACTTCTAATATTGCCATTTTTTTTGTCTAATATATTTGCTTGCAACTGTTCATATGAAAAAAAAATAACCCTGAGAAGTAATCGTGAGTACAATTACTTTGGAATCTACTCGAGGAGATTACTTTGCTTCGTACTCGAGTACGAGTACTCAAAAAGTACTCGTAGGTAGAATTTCCCAGTACAAATTTCTCCATCTCTGCTGGATGCTGATACGAATATTTATAAAAGTAACCCCTTTTTTTCATTTACCTAACACGTTTTAAAAAAAAATTTAAAGCTGCTTTGCTTGTTTTCTGATGAAATAAATACATTATATCAAGTGCAGTGATTGTACCTGTAGTTATACTTATATTGTGCTTGCCATTATTTTTAAATCAATTTCATGAAATAGTTTTGGTAAAAAGTTTTTACTTTATGATGTTTTTACTTATATACAATTTAACAAGTACACCCACCCATTAATACAGACAAATAAAAATAAAAGAGGGTCAGATTAGAAATCGTCTTGAGGGCACAAAAACCTCTACTGGCCTTTGAAAAATTGTGTAGTCTACATTTTTTTGATACCGCATAGCTTCAGCTTCCACTTCTATCTGGAGTGGTGATATCAAAAAAAGCCACAACTTATTATTATCACTTAAACTGGGGGATATTTCAAACAATATTGAGGCACATTAGCATTTACCTTTTAAAAAGTTTGCAGGGATACAAAATTCCTACAATGTGGGAGGCAATCCACAGGGCCCCCCAGGCACAAAAGACATACATCTGTACAATTTTTTTAAAAGGTTTGTTGAGAAAGTAAATTAATGTATATTACAACACTCATTTACCTGAGGTGATGAGCCTTTTCCCATGCCCTATGGTGATGATACCTCAAGGGTTTTGAAAATGTGACACATTTGAATTTTAATGTACTTGAAAAAATTGCAATGTTATGAACGATCACATTATCATCATTGCTTAATATATTAAATTATTATTATAACTATAATATTAAATATTGTCATTATGAATAAGTATAACGAAGGCCTAAGTGCAACTGTTACGGATCACTTATAATGCATTTATATTATAAACCTGCTACATACCATATGTGACATAAACATTACATAGTTACAGTATTATAATCAATCACTGACGTGTCGTAGTTATCTAAGTATAGGCCATAGTCTATGCCTGGCGTAATCATACTCGTAGCATAGCCATACCTTGGACTTGGTATTTTGTCGTACCATGGGCATGGCATTGGCTGAATAAGCGCTAAGGTTGAAGGTAAACAATAACATAAATTTAATAAAAACAACAGGAATATCAATGACGTATACTCATACGCCTAAATATATATACGTGATTATAGCTGAGCAATTCGTAATTACTAACCTATCTGGAAGAACATTTGTGCGAACGCTGCATGTTGACTGTGTAGTCAGTGCCAGTTCGCCGGCCCACGGGCTCGGTGTCCGTAGCTTGCAAAGCCAGGGCACTGTGACTTAAAAATTTCCAAGTTCAGTATTATTTTCCCAATTTTTTCCCCAAACATGCGTCGATGCTGTCTTTGTCTGCTTAATTTGCCGTGTTGGTGGCATATAAAAATCTTTTTTGCCTAAACTCGCTGTTCCTAAACGTAAACAACTCGAAAGGATAAAGGTCAATATCGCCCCCAAGTCTCGTTCGCGTGAAGACTAAAGCGTATTCCGCTCAAATCTCCATTTCCATAGTTACGTTTCGTACAGAGTTTCGACGGGATTGTATCGAAACGAAAATCGAAATAGTTCTTATTTATTTTATTAATTTCAGAACAAAAAGTAACATGTATGCATATACCAACTAAGCAATCATTAGGGAGTATGTGATATGCGCTGTTTGTGAAATTACTAAAAATCACTAGGAGCAAACGATTTTTACGCGAATGAGTGGAGGGAGCAGCTTTAACATAATAATTTCCATGTGTGTGCAGTTGCTAGCTTGTTCTTTGCCTGGCTGGAGAGGGCCCACGTTTCCGCGTCGTATGTCATTGTTGGAAGTATGTATGATTTGATGCTTGTCAGGGTTGAAGGAATGAAGCAGTCATCGCCATCGGACCGCCCAACGTAAACTATAAGTGTTGTCCTAGTTTCATCGGTCTCCTTGTCATCCCCAATCTTTTGAAATGTCACATAACCGATCCATGTACTTTTAATAATTAATTATTGTTATATTATTTGTACGTAGTTTAATTAATTATATAATTCATTAAACTATTTTGCGCGTGCGAATGCAGTAAATAACGTTTATGAATATTCGCGCGCACAAACGCGTCGCCTGACGGTATTTTGTGTTAAGCTAAGTTTTATAGCGATTTCACGATAACCACGGAGTCGCTAAAGAGGTTGAGTTACCGTCGGGATCTGCGCGTTCATTGTATAAATGTTCTTCGTTAGAGGAATGCAAGTGAGTGTTTATAACATAATGTATGTATACGTATGTAAGATATGTGAGAAGTTTGGCGGCTGTTAGTGGTGGTCGATTCCATGCAGTGGCGTTGCCAGGATTCTGCATTGGAGGAGGAGGCCATCAGACAGCTAAGCTAACTCTGTGTATATATATATATATATATATATATATATATATATAATGAATACCGACATGCCAACCAAGCCCACGTACCAATATAGCTGCCAGTTCAGAAAAAAACATTTATAGAAGGCGTCAAAGTTATAATGCAAGAGACCAACGCGTACATTATTAAAGAGACACGAACCCCAAGCCCCTACATAATATACCCCTATAACCGGCCACCACATTCCTCGCGCTACATCTCCCAAATCTATTGACAAAAACCATGACATATACCAACATGTTGTCACTTACTCTGATGAAACAATAATTACATATTCCTACCTTAACATAGACGATGTGGCGTTGGCGTTGAACCAGTTACTTCACCACTTGTAACGTTGTATATTACAGTTTATAAATTCACGATAGGAAGTGGCATTTATCCAGTGGAAAATCGACTATATTAATTGCTTTGGTTACAAAGACGACTACAGCCGGCGCAAATGCGTGCTTAGCTCGTGTGTTACCCAGGTATACATGAATACACTTGAGACGATGGCACTAACAGAGAAACAACAAAAGAATGTCCATGTTTGCGAGAAAAACAACCTAGTAAAAATAATCGTGGGAGTTAAGAGAGCTGATAAGAGAAGAGTGGATAAAATGAGAGTGGAGGTTGGAGTGAAGGAAAGTGTCAAGAAGGAATTGATGGGGAGTGTATGGGCTGGTCGGGTGGAAGGAATGGGAGATGAAAAACTGGCAAAGAGCGCAGATCCAGATGCCCAGACAGTTGAGGGGTAATGGAGAAGACCGAAATTGCGATGTGTGATTGCATTAGTAGTGACTTAGAAAGAATGGGAGAAGAACGGAGAAACGAGCAACACATTGAAAGAATTGGATATCGCTGATAGAAAACGTAGAGAGAAAAAGTGAGAGGAAGAAAAAAGACAACGGAAATAGAAATCGTGGTCAACTCACCCTGACAACAGTGATGTCAAGAAAAGAACAATAATAAAATGCAATTTGACCCGTGTCTAGTAACCGGGCAACTATTGTTTTGAAAACTTGACAGCCATTAGCCATCGTGCACATTGAGGAGAATGATGACATTTTCATTGCTCAGTATGTCACCTCATGCTGCAGCCAGCAAAAGAAGTGGAGAATTCCTAACTTAATCCTATCTGAATTATGACAAATTTCTTTGCGAAAGGGTTGGACTGGGACGGAAAATCTTACACAGGCATTCTTATATCCTCTGTACTTTGTGAGTGACTACGTGAATCAGGCAGCCAATTATTGGTCCTTCATTCCCCACCATCCTACTTTTTCAGGGATTGGGGCATAGCCCCTACCCCCCCCCCTCCTTCTGGCTACGCCACTGTTTTCATGGTTATGTCAGAAGGTAAGATAGAAGGGGAAACCGGGGCTAGTTGTAACACAGGGTTTGCAGACAAAATTGCTAATGCACATTATTCTGCAAGACGACAACATGTTCATCAACAGATTTGAGCATATCACGTGAATCCGTCGACACGCCATTAAATTATGCCATTTTAAAGTAGAGGTACTATTTAAAGAATTCTCTATATCTTCAATTTAAGGGTATATTTATGTATAATTCATGTTTTTCTGCTTTTCTTGCTAGTATAGTGTTGTAACTATTCAATAAACGTTTAAACAGGATTTGAGGTACATGTTATGCAATCTCGTGTTTTATGATCGAGACGGTGTCGGTGCAAGTTGTAACATTAATATCGGGGGGGGAGGGGGGGCAAATTGTAACAACGTTACAACATGTCTTTGTTTTCCTATGTCACCTTCAAAATAACCTTCCAACTAAAACAATCGATGATGGCATCGGCGATGATCCTTTTCCTCATCATAGGAGTGGTTGTAATAATGCTAGTAATATAAAAATATATAAAATTGTAGAGGACCTTTACATTTTTAGCTGGTCTGCTATAAATGGACCTTGTTCAACGTTCGCTTCATATCCACAACTTTACAATTCCACGTTATACCTCATTTTGAAGTGGAAGCGTAATTTGAACTTTTGGTGGTAACCATGTTTGGCTTTTATTTTACACCTAAGTAATCCACATCTCGATAGCGCGCTGACGTATCCTGTATTTCCGGGGGGGGGGGTGGCAGGATTTCTAAAGATGTATCGTAGACAAACCCAACCATTGGTATTGTATAAAGTTTGTATAGTTGCGCAATTTCGAAAATGTATCACATGACAGTGATACTGTTTAATCATCGCACCGTACATACGACTCAACTGACAACTCCATGTCATGTCTCGTTGTGACGGGGATATGTTATTTATTCACATAGTTTGTGATCAGTTCATATAAATTAAGAAGCTGCACAGTCTGTACATGTTTATGGCGTTCGCGGCATTGCAAACAAATCGGATATCAGTACGTCATTTCACCATTGCCTTTCCAGCTAACAGCGTTACTTCCTGCCTCATTGTGACGGGGAGAAAATAAGCTTTCCAAGAACATGTGACGAGGCCATTTTATAAATAAATGAAGTAGATATCCCACCATACTAAGACATTTTGAAACACGCACATTGTGACTGCACTCATTTGACTTTTGATTCACTCTCGTTGGAATAGCATAGCGAGATGTGGGCTTTCAAATGGTTTAACATTATGATGTGTGCAGAGGGCATTAAAGCTGCTCCCTCCACTCATTCGCGTAAAAATCGTTTGCTCCTAGTGATTTTTAGTAATTTCACAAACAGCGGAGGTATCACATACTCCCTAATGATTGCTTAGTTGGTTTATGCATACATGTTACTTTTTTTTAATAAATAAAATAAATAGGAACTATTTCGATTTTCGTTTCGATAGAACCCGGTCGAAACTCTGTACGAAACCTAACTATGGATATGGAGATTTGAGCGGAATACGCTTTAGTCTTCACGCGAGCGAGACTTGGGGGGCGAGATTGACCTTCATCCTGTCGGGTTGTTTACGTTTAGGAACAGCGAGTTTAGGCTCAAACATAATTTTTATATGCCACAACACGGCAAATTAAGCAGACAAAGACAGCATCGACGCATGATTCGGAAAGAATATGGAACTAAGCAGTGAATAGCATGATTTCGGAACCGTGACAGTCACAGGGCCCTGGCTTTCAAGCTACGGACATCGTGCCCGTGGGCCGGCGAACTGTCACTGACTACAGTCAACATGCAGCGTTCGCACAGATGTTCTTCCAGATAGGTTAGTAATTACGAATTGCTCAGCTATAATCACGTATATATATATATATATATATATATATATATATATATATATATATATTTATTGGCGTATGAGTATCCGTCATTGATATTCCTGTTGTTTTTATAAAATGTATGTTATTGTTTACCTTCAACCTTAGCGCTTATTCAGCCAATGCCATGGTACGACAAACTACCAAACTACCTATGCTACGAGTATGACTACGCCAGGCATAGACTATGGCCTATACTTAGATGACTACGACATGTCATTGATTGATTATAATACTGTAACTATGTAATGTTTATGTCACATATGGTATGTAGCAGGTTAATATTCTAAGGCTAAGATTAACTAGGCTTAATTAGCCTAATAGTAGCTATAGGTATATAATGTAAATGCATTATAAGTGATCGGTGACAGTTGTACTTAGGCCTTTGTTATAGTTATTCATAATGACAATATAATAATATCATAGTTATAATAATAATTTAATACATTAAGCAATGATGATAATTTAATACATAAAAATAGGTATATACATTTTATTTTAATTTATTAGTAACATTAATGTAATAAAATAACAAGATATTGCTTGCATTGCAATTTTGTCAAGTACATTAAAATTCAAATGTGTCACATTTTCAGAACTTGTGGTATCATCACCATAGGGCATGCGGAAAAGCTCATCACCTCAGGTAAATGAGTGTTGTACTATACAATAATTTACTCTCTCAACAAATCTTTTATAAAAATTGTACAGATGTATGTCATTTGTGAATCCAAGGGGCCTGGGGCCCTGTGGATGTGCCTCCTACATTGTAGGAATTTGGTATGCCTGCAAACTTTTTAGAGTTCACCCATAATACACACACAATTGTTACAGAAACATGCTGTAAATAGATATCATATACATACTATGTACATATAATAACTTTATGTACAACACTTTGACCATGTTGGATTTTTTGTTTAGAAATAATAAATATATTACATAAAGTAACTAGATTATACTAATATTTTTTTAAATCATTAGATATATTTTTTATTTAATGCTATGTATCTTTACACCTAAAATATGGCTAAACTAGTCAGGGTCCTTGTCATGTGGCTGAGAGTTACATGTGCAATTGTGATATGTTTACTCAATTCTATGAAGAGTACTGGCTAGAGATAGCGGTGAATACTTTTCTTTTGTACTATTCCTATTTTCACATATTAACTTCAGTGTGGCGGAATGTTTCCCACATTAGTAGAAATGTTCAATATAAGAGGTCTGAGTAATGTATATATATAACATGTGGGCATGCAAATGTACCATGGCAGATGCGGATGTACAATAAAATGCCAGGAAGCTGGTATGCAGTATCATCAAAGAGAGTGAACTCACACAATGTCATCGATATCCAAGCAGATGTAGTTCACTAAAGAATGTCGACCCTGTCTAACAGTGTCGAGAGAGGTTGACCAAAGGCTTATGCCATGTTTGACAGACCATGCCATCCACCGTTCCATCACCAACTGCAAAGCTAGTCAGGCGTCACCATATTCGCATGTCAAGCACTCTGCATTCTGCATTGGTCTCTAGTCAGTCAGGGTAACTGACCAGCATGGAAGCCAGTGTACACACCACCAGTACTGCGGAGTCTGTCATGATGCAACACACAGTACAACTGGGATCACTTCACTTGGTCGACATTCAAATACTTGACATTTAATATGCAACATCTTGCACGGCTCATGGTTGTATAATCTTGTCCACAAATACAACTGTCCTGTATAGCATATTAACTTGTTGAACTAGTGCTAGTAAGCATTGTTCAGTTTCTTGTTGACCTGTAAAGAAAAAGATGTATTCAATTTCAGTTAACAAAAAACATGCATCATGGTAGTGGAGTTGGGAGTAAATAATGATGCCATGTAATAACTATTACATGGTGTACACATATTCATTTTTGACATTTTATTTCAAACATGAATATGTGAGGTTGTCTGGTCAAAGCAAACGTTGGAAATGACAAAATAAGGTTATTGTGATGCCAACAGCACATTCCCTCAGATAATATTCAAGCATTCATAATATGTATGTCTACCTTCTTCAACACTGTATTATTGATTTTTTTTGAGTCATCGCTGCAGTATTTCCCCTGCTATGTGATGAGTGAGGCAGACCACCTCAGTGTTTTTCTAAGCCAATTTGCTCAAAATATGCCAGGATGGCCACCTCATAGGTATTTCTTGCTATAAACAGGTTTACACTTGTAGCTGTGCATTTGTTTCCTCTCTATTTCCCAGGAAATAAGTTAAAACATCCTTCAGAATGCACCATTTTGAAGGTAATTTTTTTAATTGATCTACATAGCGATGCCCACCCCCCCCACTTCACATAGTGTATGCATTATACAAGACTAACAAGAACAAAGGTCAGTCTAGTTTTCCATGTTCAAGATAATATGTGAATGAAAAATGAAAACAAAGTGTATTTAAATGGACATATTAAGATATTTTGATAATTTATACGTTGTTGATTGTTAAAATGTTTAAATTACCTGGATTGATCAGATGTGAGCCTCCCACAGACTACGTATCCTCCCCAGCATTTGCCATACCCATGTGACTGCCTTAATTTTAACCCCTCCTCTGCCTTGTCTCACTTTTGCATTGTAGTGTGGCCTGTAGCAATATTATAATTCGAATATATTATGCATTCATATAATGCTGTGATGAAAATGTTGATAAATATTTGAAAACAGCTGGCACGTGTGAGTTGAAAGGTACATAGACTACAGCCAGGCATCATTGACTACAATGGAAGAATGTTATATGTAATACTTGCATGATATAATAGTGTACACCTATTGTATTAACATTTTAATCAATCATCGCTGTCATAAAATCTAAATTATTTTGCATAAAATGTAATGGAAATAACAACATTCAGTAATAGTACTGAAATGTGAGTTGCAAAACACTATTTTAATAATTGTGAGATTAATGTAATTCTCCGTTTGACGTTCTGTTAAGGAGATAACGGATGCTCCCCCTAAAAATACAACGTTTCTTGCTCGACCAACAAGAGCCTACTACCAGTCCCCCATGTCAATTTTATTTATCATTTCGTCCCTCCCGTCATCTATTCTCTAGGAATATGTACTTTCGCAATTACTAAGTTTATTAACAAGATCCTGCGTAATCAAATACAATACCGGTACATATCAACACACGTTGTGTCTGGCTGAGTGATAACGAGCGATATTGATGGTGACTTAAATTCATTTCAAACTGGCTTGCCTTGACCCCTTGTCAGCGACACTGATAATCTTACAAGTTCGAGAATCCGCGTCGAGTAGACGTTCACAAGAGTGGATTAGCCCCCGACTACTCGCTCTTATTGCTAACTGCGTTAATCCACTTAATGCGTACCTTCATAGAAGAATCACTTTGCCTTTGGAATCTTAGTCATGACGCGCAAAAGCACTTGCGATTGTTTATTGTGCCGCAGTAGGTCGATCTCGCATAAAGCACGTGACCCAAAAAGCAAAGGACGTCGGCAGCTGCTGATTGTTTCGCCAGTTATACCCGGTGTAACGGTGATCCTTTTGTTACGAAAAAAATTACAAGTACGCATTTTTTAAATTAACTGACTGTGCATACTAGTTAAACTATTAACACATTACACATCTGGTCATAAAAGAACCGGTTTGGCGATTAGCAAACGAGTGGAGGGAGCAACTTTAAACCTCCTAAGAAATGCCTTTTTTGCATTTGTCCCATATGTGTCACCTTCGCGAATCGGACTATGTCAAATTATCAACATATTCACAACTACTGTTAAATCAGATCACATTTTACATATGCTTATTGTAATTAAAATAGTGGGTATATGTGTTGTGTGCATGCGTGCGTGCGTTCGTGCGTGCGAGTGTGTATGTGTGTGTGTGTGCGCGTGCGTGTGTGCGTGCGTGTGTGTGCGGGGAAGAGAAACGCAGTTGACGTTTGTACTATTTAGCGAGTGCCAACGGATATGCAGTTATACCTCTTTTGTGATCCTCAGTGAGGTGCAATCCTAAATTCGTCCATTGGTCCAATCCTAAATCCGGCCATAGTGTGTTTTCGTGCGCGTGTGGCTGCATGTGCACCTATACATATTAGCTATTCGCTGGAATCTGACTTGATATCACGGCGTATTTCATGTATGCGATTTTTTGCTATAAATGATGCATTGTTATGTGCATACGTTGTTCGGTTGGTAATAAACTAGCATTACAAAGTGGTACTTGTTTATTCAAACATACATTAAACATAGAGTCTGTTTACATCAAAACATGGATAACATGTATTACCTTATCTTGTACACAGAACAACTTTTTCAGCAGAAAACCTTAGAAATCACATTTTCTTTAATTTGTTATTCATACGTTACTGCACAATTATGATATTGATTGTAGTGATTAATGATTATAACACAATAGTAAAGTGCCGCGATACACACTCAGAAAATAGACTACTACACACAATTAGGTTATATTACACAAAGAAACATTATATCAGCCTGTATTTAAAACACCAGAAATCACGTATACAATTATTCATACCGTAATGCTTAATTATTATAACGAATGTTGCGATTAATTATTATAACACAAGTAAAGTGCCGATATACGACGCTCAGAAAATTGAGTAACAATACAATTGATGCACAATTCAAAGTGATACATAACTGTTATAAATTAGCCTACCCAATCATTATTGTGAGCATTGTCCATAAGTGTATACGTCATTCATAAATGTATCATAATTATGTTTTTAATAGAACATGAACGTGAATATAAATTATCGTGTCAACATTGCCACGGTTTAACAACAACATTAACAAAACATGCACAACATGCAAACATGTCCTAAACAATTCCGAATTCATTCAACATTCTGCCGTTTCAAGCACAATACATATTACATAGACATGTCTAACTGTTTCAGTTACGCCAACTAAGGAGCAGTAGCGGTACTTCATATTTGTGCGGTAGCCATGTGGAGTTTGGATGGAAAAGAAAACGCCGAAACAGCTCGACTGTTGCACGCTAGTGTCTATAACGAAAGGATACAGTGATTTCTCCTGAATATCGGCCAACGTTAATCCTCACGCAAAACACATTTTTGAAACGAAGGGTTATATATGTGCATGATTGGACAGGCTCTGATGGAGCATCTGCCGGACTTGCTACAGGTGACGAACTGTGTCATGTCTTTATGCTTGAAGACGTAATTGTTCGTTGGCCTCCAGGCTTGTCTGCAAGGATTATTGTCCTCACAGTCGTAAGTACCTAGAGTAACACAAACATTACATGTGTTGTTATAAAGTAGGCTTATATCTTATGGTGCATGTATGAATGTGAGTGTAAAAGAAGCTAGGAACACTACATTGCATAATGTAGTTTGTTGACGCTAATTTGGGGAACTAACATAGAGAGCGAGACGGTGTCAAATTGTCTAAGAGACCATTGTGCGTTGCCATATGAAGAACGCCATTAGTAATATGAGACGGATTATATTTTACCACCTTACCGATTGCGTTTGTGTCCACAAGAGATGTACTTGTGATTGCTGGGGCATTTACGAAATGCTTTGATGCTGCGGCCAGTTCTACGTTTTTGGTCTTTTCTAAGTCGTATTTGCACGCATCTACATCACCGCAGAATGCGTGTATCTGACTGACTCCATTGGAATTCGGCAAGAAATGCACAGCAACAGGTTGATGTGATGGTAACAGGTTTACCAATGAACGGTCATTCACATCGATGACACCTGCAGAGGCAAAAGAACAATTGACAGGTGCATTAAAACTGCTGCTTTCCAATGGACGAAAGTACAAAATAGCTTACATAAATGTTGCATTGTACTTGCTACATTTTATATGATTTGATTTTAAAGCGGCTTATATTTGTTTTAACTCGGGAACTATTTTTACAGATATTTATATCTCCACAAAAGCCTCTGTGTTTATTTGCATGTCAAAACGGCGTATGCCCATATATGGGATAGCTGTGTTGGCGTCATTGACTATGTGGTATCTCTACACAGAGAAGAGAGCGTAACGTTGACAAACTCGGTTTAGGTTTTGATTTTCGTGAAAAATCCTAGCACTGAATATGTTTGACTGAATATATCCATCGTGAATTGAGCTTGGTTTCTCTGGATTTAGGCGTAATAGAAGTTATTTTTATTATTATTATAAAATCAGGCCCGTCTCAATATGGAAAGTAAAAAGAATCACCGAGGACGACAACACACATGGCAGTGATCACCCTCAGAGCCAGCATATACCGGCCGGTTTGGCGATAGTATTCTGAACATACACATAATTGACTATCGTTGTAGAATGATACTTCGTAGGACCATAACATTGTAACCACAATACATAGTCTATATACTAATCAGTTAATGATACATTGTCGAGCGCTGGAACAACTAGAATCTGAATGAAGTGCCAGCGTTCTAAAGTTATTTCATGAAGGTGTAATGCGTGTGTTAGATGGCAGTACTAAGCAAGTACTACTAATAATAATCATAGCGAAACGCAAAAAGTGAACATTGGAATATGCATACTTTATGGATTGGTCAGGAATATGCAATTTGCAGATTCGTAAAAGGTAAGCACCAAATATAATATACCTTATACTTACATTCTTCGACATGTCTAGTGGCATTCAAGTGAGAAGTTATAACTGAAGAGTGCGTTCGCAGTAGGTCCTTGACAAACACTGCAACAAAATCACGCAGTGCGTCTAGATGAATTAGGTCATTCACGTAGACGCGTAATACAGTGTCTAACAGTGTTTCGCGATAGATCAGAAGGAGAAATAAAACGGCTAGTTGCGGTATAGCGCAGTGTCCAATTCTTAAGACTGTTCAACGCAGATCTGTTACACTGAACACCATCTCACACACTCTGGGAAGTATTCACTGTAGTCAATGCAAGACGACTCTATAGTGAATGCAGTGCCCGAATGTCAAGCACATGATTCCAACCCTGGTTGCTGGTTGTCCCGACTAAGAAGCCCATATTCCACTACGTTAGCAGGTGTATAGTGTACCTTTCTTCCCTGCGACTTGTACTTCGCACAGAACAAGCACTTCTTTAGACCCGGGAATGGTGATCCTGACAAATCTGCCTTTCAGGTCCGGCTGACATCGAATATGTTTCGTTTCGCCCGCAAGGAAAGTATCTGCTACTTTAGCGCACAGCTGATGGGTGCTGTCGTCTACCGATTTGGATACGGTTATGTTGATATTGTGGAGCGGTGTTCCTGAAATAGAACAATTACAGATAAGTACACTTTTAATCATTCATATCAAGTGTCGGTATAGAAAGTGCCTATAACACGTTTATTGCAGGTCCAGGTTCTGTTTCAGCAATATAAAATGCATTCACCGAATTGTAATTAGAAGACTTGATTGATAGAGCCGACACATTTACAAGTTAAGTGTGATAATACACGGCGACCTTGCTGTTGGTTATTATATACTAGTCGCGCCAGTGATCATTAGGTGGCGCGCGCGCTGTTTAATTTAGTTTCAGTTCATCTTATAAGGCATATCTACAACGTGTGTTAACAAGTGCCGGATGTAATGAATGAATGCGGCGTAGCGATGTAACGAGACTCTGGCGGTAGACTTTCAGTAATTCATATCAACTGTCAGTATAGAAAATGCCATAATACGCTTGTTGCAAGTCGAGGTTTTGCAAGAGCAATACAAACAGCATTCACTGAATTATAATTAGAAGTTATGTAATGCCGCCACCTGGATTAGTAGGTTCCCTATTTATGACATCATCGGGGACTGTTTTTTTTTCACGTCGAACCAATCAAATTATACAAAACAATATACGCAGACGTTTGACGTAAGTTGTGTAAATTAAAACAATCTTAGAAATTACGCGCAGTACTGCTAGCAGTATACATAATATGTTGTGTTCATCGCTGACGTCATCGCTGATTTATCTTGATCACTTTCTAGTTTCAAGTTGTTTTCAGCACTCTGCAGGTTCTCTTGACTGACTACTCTGGACATAGTATGACTAAATTGATAGTTTTTCTATAAAATAGCTACTTACTTATCTAATATGCAAAAACGTATAACATGAATTACTTTTATGATTGTCAAATGGAATCTATGCAAAGGTACCAAAACCCGAAAAGTGTCATAGGAAACTTAAATAACCGTATCCAATTAAAACAACCAAATACAACGGTAAAATACTACGAATAGTCTGTATCCCACAAGTTAAATGAAGAAATTTGTATTTTACACTATGTTTGTAAGTCATATAAACGATTCATCAAATACTACAATTGTAAAAGAGCAAGATAAAATATTTGAATTTATTTATTAATAAATTGAAGGTTTTTAAATATATTAACAATTATGCAAATAGTAATGGAGAGTGTTGGTAAAACTTGCACGATATTAATGAAATTCAGACAGTTGCGATGACCACGGCATTATGATACATCACCCCCTGTTCATTAAACTGCACAATTATTAGTACTAACGTTAATTTACTCATCAACATATTTTGTTAACAGAAATGTGTTAGAAGCTGGCGTATATACGTGAGTTAAGGGGAATAAAATGTTGTTATTTACACAGAGACCAGAGGTGAAGCTGATTATAGCTGAACACATGTTAGTTCAAATAATATGTTAATTAAAACGATCAGATTGAAAAAAGATGGTAAACCGAAATGGAGAGACACCATCTAGAGATAACACCAAATGAAAGGCTGATTAGTAGTGGGAAAATGGGAAAGAATTACAGAAGTTCAGTTATCACGATATCATAAAATGGACAGAGAGACAGAGAGACAGAGAGACAGACAGACAGACAGGCAGGCAGGCAGGCAGGCAGGCAGGCAGGCAGGCAGGCAGGCAGGCAGGCAGGCAGGCAGGCAGGCAGGCAGGCAGGCAGGCAGGCAGGCAGGCAGGCAGGCAGGCAGGCAGGCAGGCAGGCAGGCAGGCAGGCAGGCAGGCAGGCAGGCAGGCAGGCAGGCAGGCAGGCAGGCAGGCAGGCAGGCAGGCAGGCAGGCAGGCAGGCAGGCAGGCAGGCAGGCAGGCAGGCAGGCAGGCAGGCAGGCAGGCAGGCAGACAGACAGACAGACAGAACAGACAGACAGACAGACAGGCAGACATATGATTCCTCTCCTAGGGGAGTAGGCACAATCCACGTACAGCCACAACTAGGCCGACAGAAAATAAGTACCGAGAAGAAAAAACACATAATATGGAAGGAAACGATCATATCAAGGTCAGAATAAAGTCAGCGTGTACTGCGATGAAAACACGTATATCTTATAAAACCTTAACATGGACTAACCTGGCTGGTCGCTATTTGTGAGCGTCACTTGTAGTATTTCATACTGGCCCGCTAGGTCAACCTCTAGCCACGGGTCTTTCTGAACCTTGGTACTCGAGCAACTGTTTCCACTGGTGTCGACCCTTGTACTGCCGTCTGTGGCACGTGACGCTGCGGCCACAGTCGAACTCTGTCTCACTGTCTTACCGAAAGCGATGTTCGACGAGTTCGCTAAACGAAATTAAAAATATTAATGGATATACGTTTCAAGAAATAGTCAGTAAATATGTTTTATAAAAAGGGTTACTAGAGATTAGTGTCCTGGTTAAAATGTTAGGTTGTTTACGTGATTCAATGGGTTTAGAATATGTACTCAATCATACCTAATCCAATCCGAAATCCAATAACTATACTTAATGATGTGCACATCTAAACAAACACCTCTAGTATAATAATAAAATCACTTCAAGCATAATAATAAATACACCCTAGCATAATTTAAACACAATCTTTAGTCCAATTTGAAAGCACACCTTTAGCGTAATTTTAAAATACAACTCTATCTAACGAAATTGACATAAACATATGAGGCATCATTTTAAAACGTTGGAAATCACTATTAATCAATATTAATTTATTCTTGGTTATAATTATTATAATATTATAACATTTACATAATAATTTCCCATATATTTATTCCCATATATAATTAATTAATGTTGGAACGTCGAGAGGGATGAATAATATGCAGGGAGGTGTCGAGTATGGATCCCCGCCAAGTTAAACCAACATATCATCAGGACAGTCACACAGACGTAACTCACAATAGTCTCACAATAGTGTCACAACAGCTGGCAGACATACTGTGTGTCGTGATGGTTTCACGGTAAAGCCTCGCTCTGCAGGCGTTAGAGCAAGCGCCTGATGACAGTGGAACCGGTCATGACTGGATGATATTTCCATTGATGGTATATTTACTTATGCTCTTGAGTTTTTTCAACGTTAAATATTGGTCAAACAGTACAGCTGAATTTCAAAATGAGCCACTTTAGCCGAGTATTATTGATATGGTACAAGATTTGAAGATATCTTTGATTTCTACTGTCGAAGTATATTTGGTAACCTAGCACAACACATAACATACACATACTAACAATGTTTTCCGGTAAAGTTTTTTCAAATATAAAAAGGCTAGTTTTTATAAAGTGCTATACGAACTAGGCTAGGGTTTGACAGGGCAGAACAAGTTTCGAACCGAGATCTCTTAGTCGAGAATTCAAAGGTCTAGGCATTGAACCACTTCTATGGGAAATTCTGCTTCTAAATGTCAACTTACCTGGATAGGCTGATACGTGTATGTCACACCCACTGAAGATTTGATTTTCCTTAGAAAGAGTAATCTTCACAAATGTGCCTCTTGTACCGTCGCGACACATTGCATATTTTGTTGTTCCCTTTGGTAAAACAGCGCATATCGCAGGGGACGGGTCATCAATTGATGTGGCAATCACGATGGCAACAGCTGCCAACAACACAAATGTAATGGTTTGTATTTTAATATATCTAGATGCGAGTATATATTTGATTTATCCAGAACGTCGCGTTTTGCCTTCCTCCGTCAAGGTGTGCCATGCCCACAACGGTGATAATGATTACATAATTGTGTGAACTACATTAAAGTATTGCAGAATGCCAGTTCGTAGATAAAACATGCACGCATTTTACTTTTGCCTTTTATGTGCACGTACAAAGAAATACGTTTGTGTGACCAGAATGTGAACAAGATAGACGTTGGATTGCCTGAATACAGCACGTGTCTGGCATCCATATTGATACGATTTGACACAGGCTTTGCTATAGAACAAGGCACGTAATGGATAGGTCATTTGACCACGTCCTTATTACTCACGTCACAATCAAATTTATCCGTTTAACGCTCAATAAATGTATCTCCATCATCATACATCCCTCCTCAGTCATTACTCACTCAACAAGTGTATGCATATGCCACTCGCGTCACTCAGTAATGCTACAACAATTCTGTATTCCATATTTTTGTTAATGGTTTTCTGTATTACTATCACATTGATGTGTAGCCTCGTAAGCTAATTTGCCATAAGCGTACGCATTTTAGCTACTTTTACTTGAAAATGTGTCATTACCTATACAAGGAAAATGCGTGATAAAATTTGAAATAATTGTTACGGTACCAGGTATGTGTAATTGTTATTATATCAATCTAATCATTTCATCGTCATACTCACTGCCAAATTTGGGACGATTTATTATTTCAACGAATTTCACATGGTACTCAGCACCGAGATCCATACGCCACGAAGAGGCGTTTGAATTTGTCTTTATGCATCTGGCTCCCCCGTCTGCCATTTCTACAGAGGTTATGGTGGTCAATGTTGTAGCCACTGAAAATACCAGTAATATATCCATTAGACTCTGTCGATATATCACGCGCGTGTGTGTGTTTTGTGCGTGCATGCGTGCATGCGTGCGCGTGCGCGCGTGTGCGCATTTGTGTTTGTTAGACACATTCGTTCTTAATAATATTTCCATTGTCGCTCAGTGCTAATCTAATCACACATTGACGATACATTCACCACACTATCATTTCTACATTTCGGTTGAAGTGTTTGGAAAAGCAACAAAATATAAAACAGAGAAATACCAAACAACACGTCCACCACTTTCTCAATCATACCTACCAAACAGCCATGCCGACATACCAGAGGAAGCAGAGGCAAATCGTAGAGAAACTATAGCAGTTAACTAGTATAAATGAACTAGGAAATGCCAGTGTGTTCACCAACTTTTGAACGCAGAGGAATAACTCAACAGTGACGATTGAAACACATGCGCTCAATTTGTTTTCTATTTCTGAAACTGCAACAATTTGCGGTATATTTTACCACTGACATGTAATATTTCAATGGCATTGTGATGAGAATGTGTTAGTCAGTGACACAGCCGTTCTTGTCAGGTTAAAGTCGTTATCAGAACAGATTTGTCTGACATCAAGATCTCTTGTTATGGTAGATTTTAAGAGCAAAATTGGAAAGTATACTGATTAATATTATTAATTATTTTTGTACGAGGTACATTCATGCAGCCCCTTTGTGGGGAATATTACCTAACTACGATATTTACATTTTCAGTGTCCAGTCGCCAATAGCAACCACAACACATACAGTTTCAGCATCACACTCTGAGTAAAGTGCATTTCTTTCACAACAGGCTTGACCTCTCTACGTGGGCTGATACAACAATTAAGCAGAGATGGAAATAAGATATCAAATGAAGACTTTAACAAAATATGAAAGGCTATCCATGTAATGTAGGACAGCTGCCAAGCAGTTGTAAAGATCTACAAACATGATGAAGAAATTACAGCAGCAATATACCACTCCCAGATGGGGCTAAATCGCACTACGTCAGACGTAGTTTGAACTGACATCGACATAGGAAGTTCGTTCAATATCCTGTATGAATTGTTAAATACAACAATACATTGTTCATAATTATATTTTGTATAATTCATCATATAATTCACAGTGCCCACATATAATGTATTTATAGATACGCAGACCGAAAGAGCGGAGTTCAACTGATGCCAGCGCGCGGAAGCGAACATATGTCACTGTTTTTGGGCACGCTAGACTATCTTCCGTGGATCCGCCCTTGCACCAAAACATGCCCTCTCTGACCGTGATGTGTAATACTTAAAGCTGCTACCTCCACTCGTTTGCTAATCGCCAAAGCGGTTCTTTTATGACTATATGTGTAATGTGTTAATAGTTTAACTAGTATGCACAGTCAGTTAATGTTTAAAATGCGTACTTGTCATTTATTTTCGTACAAAAAGAATCGCCGTTACACCGGGTATAACTGGCGAAACAATCAGCAGCTGCCGATGTCCTTTCCTTTTTGGGTCACGTGCTTTATGCGAGATCGACCTACAGCGGCACAATAACAAATCGCACGTGCTTTTGCGCGTCATGACTAAGATTCCAAAGGCAAAGTGATTCTTCTATGAAGGTACGCATTATGTGCATTAACGCAGTTAGCAACAAGAGCGAGTAGTCGGGGGCTACTCCACTCTTGTGGACGTCTACTCGACGCGGATTCTCTAACTTGTAAGATTATCAGTGTCGCTGACAAGGCAAGCCAGTTTGACTTTGAGTTGACAGTCACCATCGCTCGGCATCACTCAGCCACACACAACCTGTGTTGATATGTACCGGTATTGTATTTAATTACGCAGGATCTTGTTAATAAACTTAGTAATTGCGAAAGTACATGATAAATAAAATTGACATGGGGGGACTGGTAGTAGGCTCTTGTTGGTCGGGCAAGAAGCGTTATATTTTTAGGGGGAGCATCCGTTATCTCGTTAACAGAACGCCAAACGGAGAATTACATTAATCTCACAATTATTAAAACAGTGTTTTGCTACTCGCATTTCAGTACTATTACTGAATGTTGTTATTTCATTTACATTTTATACAAAATAATTTAGATTTTTGTGACAGCGATGATTGATTAAAATGTTAATACAATAGGTGTACACTATTATATCATGCAAGTATTACATATAACATTCTTCCATTGTAGCCAATTATGCCTGGCTGTAGTCTATGTACCTTGTACCTTTCAACTCACACGGGCCACCTGTTTTCAAATATTTATCAACATTTTCATCACAGCATTATATGAATGCATAATATATTCGAATTATAATATTGCTACAGGCCACACTACAAAGCAAAAGTGAGATAAGGCAGAGGAGGGGCTAAGATTAAGGCAGTCACATGGGTATGGCAAATGCCGGGAGGA
This sequence comes from Ridgeia piscesae, assembly GCA_025642075.2. Classification (NCBI taxonomy): domain Eukaryota; kingdom Metazoa; phylum Annelida; class Polychaeta; order Sabellida; family Siboglinidae; genus Ridgeia; species Ridgeia piscesae. The sequence goes on from JAODUO010000769.1 coordinate 126,981, forward strand.
TACGTAGTCTGTGGGAGGCTCACATCTGATCAATCCAGGTAATTTTAACATTTTAACAATCAACAACGTATAAATTATCAAAATATTTTAATATCTCCAGTTAAATACACATTGTTTTCATTCACATATTATCTTGAACATGGAAAACTAGAATGACATTTGCTCTTGTTAGTCTTGTATAATGCATCTTATACCTATAATGTCAACACAGACATTAATGCACATACACTATGTGAGTCGGGGAGGGGGGGGCTTGGATACGTAGATCAATTTTAAAAATTACCTTCAAAATGGTGCATTCTGAAGGATGTTTTAACTTATTCCCTGGGAAATAGAGAGGAATCAAATTCACAGCTACAAGTGTAAACATGTTTATAGCAAGAAATACCTATGAGGTGGCCATCCCGGCATATTTTGAGCAAATTGGCTTAGAAAAACACTGAGTTGGTCCACATCACTCATCATATAGCAGGGGAAATACTGCGGCGATGACTAAAAAAATCAATAATACAGTGTTGAAGAAGGTAGACATACATATTATGAATGCTTGAATATTTTCTGAGGGAATGTGCTGTTGCCATCACAATAACCTTTTTTTGTCATTTCCAACATTTGCTTTGACCAGACAACCTCACATATTCATGTTTGACAAAAATGTCAAAAATGAATGTGTACACCATGTAATAGTTATTACATGGCATAATTATTTACTCCCAACTCCACTATAATGATGCATGTTTTTTGTTTACTGAAATGCTTTTCTTTACAGGTCAACAAGAAACTGAACAATGCTTACTACCACTAGTTCAACAAGTTAATATGCTATTCAGGACAGTTGTATTTTTGGACAAGATTATACAACCATGAGCCGTGCAAGATGCTGCATATTAAACGTCAAGTATTTGAATGTCGACCAAGTGAAGTGATCCCAGTTATATTGTGTGTTGCATCGTGACAGACTCCACAGTACTGGTGGTGTGTACCCTGGCTTCCATGCCGGTCAGATACCCTGACTGACTAGAGACCAATTAGAATGCAGAGTGCTTGACATGCGAATATGGTCACGCCTGACTAGCTTTGCAGTTGGTGATGGAACGGTGTATGCCATGGTCTGTCAAACATGGCATAAGCCATTGGTCAACCTCTCTCGATACTGTTAGACAGGTTCGACATTCTTTAGTGAACTACATCAGCTTGGGTATCAATGACATTGTGTGAGTTCACTCTCCTTGATGATACTGCATACCAGCTTCCTGGCATTTTACTGTACATCCCATCTGCCTATACACGAAACAAAGTGACAATTAACATGGCTGTGACATGCATGATATTTTATATGTGACGACACACTTAGCCAAAGTCAATACCATGGGAATATAATTGTTTTATTCATGTTATACAATTTGCATGCCCACATGTTATATATACATTACTCAGACCTGTTATATTGAACATTTCTACTAATGTTGGAAACATTCCGCCACACTGAAATTGATGTGTGAAAATACTAATTGTACAAAATAAAAGTATTCACCACTATCTCTAGCCAGTACTCTTCATAGAATTGAGTAAACATATCGCAATTGCACATGTAACTCTCAGCCACATGACAAGGACCCTGACTAGTTTAGCCACTTTTTAGGTGTAACGATACATAGCATTAAATAATAACAAAATTATATCTACTGATGTATAAAAAAATAAAGTATAATCTAGTTACTTTATGTAATATATTTATTATTTCTAAAGCACAATATCCAACATGGTCAAAGTGTTGTACATAATGTTATTATATGTACATAGTATGTATATGATATCTATTTACAGCATGTTTCTGTAACAATTGTGTGTGTGTTATGGGTGAACTCTTTGCAAAAGTAAATTTCCAGAAATATGTTTTAGTACGACAATTCTTTCATAATATTGAAATAAATTCCCATGTAATTTATGACATGTATCACTAAGCACATGTTTGCTAAAGCTAATATATTATCTGTGAAAGTCATACTTTGAAAGCCTAATGAATGGGATTCATACTTTTGAACTAATTAGTATTTGATATACCATGTGCTGCATGCTCGATGATACGAATATTTATAAAAGTAACTCTTTTACATTTACCTAACACGTTTTCAATTTGTTTTTATTGTTGCTTTGCTTGTTATCTGATGAAATAAATACATATATCAAGTGCAGTGATTGTACCTGTAGTTATACTTATATTGCGCTTGCCATTATGTTTTAGTCAATTTCATGAAATAGTTTTGGTAAAACGTTTTTACTTTATGATGTCTTTACTTATATACAATTTAACGCGTACACCCACCCGTTAATATAGACAAATAACATATCACACGGAGGGTCAGATTCAGAAATCGTCTTGAGGGCACAAAAACCTCTACTGGCCTTTGAACCAAATTGTGTAGTCTACATTTTTATTGATACCGCATAGCTTCAGCTTCCACTGTCTCATCTGGAATGGTGATATCGGAACATGCCACAACTTATTATTATCACTTAAACTGGGTCATATTTCAAACAATATTGAGGCACATTAGCATTGACCTATTATAACAAGTTTGCAGGCATACCAAATTCCTACAATGTATGAGGCACATCCACAGGGCCCCAGGCCCCTAGGATTCACAAATTACATACATCTGTACAATTTTTTTTATAAAAGGTTTGTTGAGAGAGTAAATTAATTTATATTACAACACTCATTTACCTGAGGTGATGAGCTTATCCGCATGCCCTATGGGGATGATACCTCAAGTTCTGAAAATGTGACACATTTGAATTTTAATGTACTTGAAAAAATTGCAATGTTATGAACGATCACCACCCAGGCTTCCAAATGCAAGCAACATCTTGTTATTTTATTACATTAATGTTACTAATAAATTAAAATAATATGTGTATACCTACTTTTATGTATTAAATTATCATAATTGCCTAATGTATTAAATTATTATTATAACTATAATATTATAATATTGTCATTATGAATAAGTATAACAAAGGCCTAAGTACAACTGTTACGGATCACTTATAATGCATTTACATTATATACCTATAGCTAATATTAGGCTAATTAAGCCTAGTTAATCTTCTACATACCATATCTGCTACATACCATATGTGACATAAACATTACATAGTTACAGTATTATAATCAATCAATGACATGTCGTAGTCATCTAAGTATAGGCCATAGTCTATGCCTGGCGTAGTCATACTCGTAGCATAGCCATACCTTGGTAGTTTGTCGTACCATGGCATTGGCTGAATAAGCGCTAAGGTTGAAGGTAAACAATAACATAAATTTTATAAAAACAACAGGAATATCAATGACGTATACCCATACGCCTAAATATATATACGTGATTATAGCTGAGCAATTCGTAATTACTAACCTATCTGTGCGAACATCTGTGCGAACGCTGCATGTTGACTGTAGTCAGTGACAGTTCGCCGGTCCACGGGCACGGTGTCCGTAGCTTGCAAAGCCAGGGCACTGTGTCTGTCACTGTTCCGAAGTCACGCTATTCACTGCTTAGTTCCATATTCTTTCCCAATCATGCGTCGATGCTGTCTTTGTCTGCTTAATTTGCCGTGTTGGTGGCATATAAAAATCATGTCTGTGCCTAAACTCGCTGTTCCTAAACGTAAACAACTCGACAGGATAAAGGTCAATCTCGCCCCCCAAGTCTCGTTCGCGTGAAGACTACTAAAGCGTATTCCGCTCAAATCTCCATTTCCATAGTTAGGTTTCGTACAGAGTTTCGATCGGGTTCGATCGAAACGAAAATTGAAATAGTTCCTATTTATTATATTAATTTCAGAAAAAAGAAGTAACATGTATGCATAACCAACTAAGCAATCATTAGGGAGTATTTGATACCTCCGCTGTTTGTGAAATTACTAAAAATCGCTAGGAGCAAATGATTTTTACGCGAATGAGTGGAGGGAGCAGCTTTAACTACACACTGTTTTGACATTACACGTGTATCACTTACATGGAATTCCAAACACCTGTACATCGCACAGCGACAGGGTACGGTGTTTCGTACCCGTCATTCGGATCTTGACAACGCTGCCTGCCACCTCCGACTCACAGTGTATATGTCTGATCTCACGCGACTTCAAGGACTGAACGACAACTGCACATGTGCGAGATTTACCATCATGCATGACGTCTACTACAAACTGACCCAGTGGACTCGCAGCTGTAAGAAATATTTATAACACCATTTGTATGTGTGCATTTTATTACTTCCCTTCTATTTATATGGGTGCCTTCAAAGAAATGAGCTGCGAATTTGATTTGGATAGTTATGAAAATATGTAAGACTCTACCGTAAATCATCGTCGCACACCAGGTTGCGCTCCCAGAAATATAGTTTCCAATAATTTAGATAAAAATATCAAATTGTAATAATTAATATTATGTGACATCGACTAGTTGTATCAATGAATAGCATAACAGTGATTTATAGGTAAGTCATTATTACACATTGTAGGAAGCGGTGGTCGCGTGGTTAGGAAGTACAACCAGGAAATCATATGAGAAATGGTTATGATATCAAAGAGCCTAACTAAAGTAAGAGAATGCAGACCATAGACCAAGACAGACTTATTGCACATCTAGATAAGCTGGGGGAAGAAATATATGATTAACATGTGATCATAGAAAGAACAGACGAATTCTACATCAAGCTACACGACAGTGATCACGGTTCCATAGTTTATACGGACCAGAAAGAGCTATCCGAAATAACAAGATTGGACGTGGAAGAAGCACTAAGAGATATGAGTAATCAGTCAGCGTCAAGCAATGACCATATATACGAGAACCGAAGGCTATCGACGCAATGTCGACCTCGCTGCAAGAACAGATAATAGAAGACATGTATACCTATACAGAGAAACAAACAAGATCAACGTTAGGAGAGGTGTACGACAGAAACACGCCATATCATCCAAACTGTTTACAGCAATATTCGAAAGCATATTCTGAAGTCTGACCTGGGAAACCAGAGATTAGAAGATTGATTAAGACAATCTCAGCCATCTTCATTTCGCCGACGCCATACTAATTGTCCTTAATACACCGCGTGAACTATAACATATGTTGCAGAAGTTAGCTGATAAAAATCAAGGTATGAAGACTAACATTTTGAAGTCACCTATGATCATGGGAAACGACACACCAGTAAATAGAAACCGTCGACGGCTATGTCTAAACATGACAGTGCTAACGTAACTTAGATAGAAACGAAGGAGAATCACGGACAGCTAGCTGGACATCATTCTTCAAGGGTACTTCCAGCAATGACATACAGCGCGGAAGCTTGGGCACTCAACCAAGCAAAGAACAAGCTAACAGCCGCACAAAAACAAGAAATTAGTACAGGAAAACAATCATCTGGGTAAGAGAGAATAATATACATGGCCAAACCAGATCAGCAGAATATAAGATAATAGATGGACATTGCGTATCCGAAAACCTGACGAAGGAAACGATCTAGAGGAAGAGCAGCAAGACTATGGAGAGATGAAACAGACGAGTTCTGGAAAGCCACCATATGACCGACGATAGGGCAATACTGGGAAATGTGGAAATAACATGCTGAGGCCTGCGTCCAGTAACGGGCTACGATGTTTGTACAATGATGATGAATATGAATGTCTACAAACGTAAAGTTTATTGATAGTACAAAACACTATGTACAAAGCTCTGACAAAATGGCAGAAATACTTTTCCGGTATTCTTTGTCAAACGACATTACCGTGGTCTAAATACATCATTTTAAAACGAAGATTTACTTTGGTTTACTTACATGGCTTCTCTGATGGAGTATGAGAAGTTGTTTTAGCTTCACACTGAGCACCAGTAAAACCTACAATTGTATATAATTTACATATATGTTAATTAGGACTATTAGAACAACCTTGTATTACTTATGTGGAGCAATATTGTATTTTGGAATTAGGCAACTCGAAAAACGATTCCAATTAGGCCCTACAAAGGAAACTTAGAAATAATGAAGGCAATCCTTTTTGAGTCTGTGTGCAAGCAGCTGGATCCGATAGACGGACATTTCTGTAAGTTTTATTAATTTGAAGTGAAATTATATATTGTGATTGGGAGCGTGGTGTTACCATCCAGAATATCATATGTATATATATATATATATATATATATATATATATATATATATATATATATATATTACTGAGCTTTCGGTGTTCCGACACCTTCGTTAACGTTGGACTGTTAACTCTTGGTTATCGTATGACTTCGTTTGACGTCATCACATGACTGTAGTTCCAAGAATATCGCAGAAAGATCGTATCTCTCTCTCTCTCTCTCTCTCTCTCTCTCTCTCTCTCTCTCTCTCTCTCTCTCTCTGCTCGCTCGCTCGCTCGCTCTCTGTCTCTCTTCTCTCTCTCTCTCTCTCTCTCTCTCTCTCTCTCTCTCTCTCTCTCTCTCTCTCTCTTCTCTCTTCTCTCTCTCTCTCTCTCTCTCTCTCTCTCTCTCTCTCTCTCTCTCTCCTGTCTCCTCTCTCCCTCTCCCTCTCCCTCTCTCTCTCTCTCTCTCTCTCTCTCTCTCTCTCTCTCTCTCTCTCTCTCTCTCTCTCTCTCTCTCTCTCTCTCTCTCTCTCTGCTCATGACTGCGTCCTTAACCATGACGTTAGCAGTCCAACGCTGACAAAGATGTCGAGAGGACACCAAATGCTCCGTAAGTGACATCTAGGATCCGGGTATCAACTCCATGCTTTCAGTTTTGAACATAATTGAATCCTGCTACAACGTACATGCTGATGTATTGTGATGTTCTACTCCAAGTAGTCCTATACCCGTGATTTATTTATCGAAAATAGCAAACGATGCACAACAGGAAAGCTAACTTCAAAATCAGGAAACTGCGTTACTTTTGCACGAAAAAATACATTTGTGTTAAAAATACCCACAAACACCTACATTCTAAACATGCATAGTTATAGCTTTCGATTTCATCTTGGCATACTCCTCCATTGAGACACCTTAACATCTCGAAACTGTACATTATGTTGTAATTTATTTTCTTATATAATGCCATAACAACGTACCTCTTAAACATGTACACGTATAACTTCCGATGTGATCTTTGCATATTCCTCCGTTGAGACACGGCGAACTGAGACACTCTTGTATGTCATTCCCACAAATCACACCTGTATATCCCCGCACGCAACAACATCGCTTGTTCCAGCAAGTTCCACCGTTCTTACATGGACCTATATTTGGACAGGCTGGGTCAGTTTTCTTATTGAGATTCCTATCCTTGCATTCGTCTCCTGTGTACCCTTTGGTAACGCCGTAGTCATAGCAGACTCTCTCATTTCTTTCATTACATGTGTAATGTCCTTCATCACAGCTGTTAGCTGGCACACATGATTTTACTGTCGTTCCTAAGCAAAGCATAAGCGTTATAATGTTTACAGTTTACGCCAGTTAAACTTAAATGTTCAATACGACCAAGGCATTCGTACCTAAGGCCGTCTTCGATTGGCGTACTCGAGTTACTCGCGTAACCCTAACGTGGTATCCGGTTTACGCCGCGCACGCAGTACCACGAGAATAATCCAACTGAACAGCGACGATCGCGATCACGGAGATAAACCCCTTATGTAAATAAATAAAATAAAGTAATCAGTTGTCCAGTGTGTAAATTGTGATGTTCATCTTCTTGGTCTTAAATTATAATTCCTAGAATGTGGTGACTTTAATGCATCTTTAAATTATTGTCGTGTGTAATGTTTAATTAATTTCTCGTGCAGTATGGGTCTACGTTCCATATTGGCTGCCACTGCTAATGACGTCAGTTACTCGAGTGAATCCTCTCCAAATCGCGATTGCCTCGGGTAGCAGCCTTGAAGATTTACCTTGTTCATCTAAGTCAAAAAGGGTCACGTGAGCAAGTCATCTTGGATCTTCGATTGGGATTGGGGTTACTCGAGTTACTCGCGTAGCTCAATCGAAGTCGGCCTAAGATTGCGGCTGTTATTATTATCATTCAATGAAATACACTTTACGTTACCCTGTATCAATAAAGTATAGCATAGTGTTTGAAAATCAATTAAACTACAACATGTAATATTAATAGTGCTAATTTATGACATAAATATATAACATTATGACAGGGTCACTTTGATAAGTGGTTTACTATTTCCCAAAAGGTAAACCTAATAATTTTAATTATGATAAATTATAAATTTCCAATTTCGTTGCTGCATTACTACCAATTGCTATTACATACCCGAGGCAACGTCGCCGTTAGTTATCACCACTTTCTGTATCCTGAACACAGCTCCCAGGTCAACCTGCCACCACGGCACGTCTCTCCCAGATGTGAAGGCGCAGAGTTGCGGGTTATTGTCTACTGCCATGCGCGCAGCGAATTTACGAGCGGGCATGGAAGTACTCGACTGTTTGGTAGGCCTCCCCAGCGCTAGATTACCTAGATTCTCTACGAAGAATGATACACAATTGAGATGCACTCAGCATCACAATTGTATTACATGTTACTATAGGACAATTGTATCACAACAATATCGCCCATAACAGGAACCAACGTTTTCCGTTTAGAAAATCACAAATTGGCAAAATCGGTATTTTCCAGAAACACACCTGGAGATAACATGCATGTGGGCTTAGAACTACCAGTCTATTCGCACCCCAAAAAAGATTATATAATCAGGGATCAAGCAAGTCTTACCGGGCACTCCTCTCACTTCCACTTCGCACAGAGACAAGTCTCGTGGTTGATCTGTCAACATCATTATCCGGAGATGTCTGCCAATGGCGCCTGGCCGACATCGAAAAACATTCTTCGCATACGCTCTCAGGGCACCTTTCGCAACGGCGCATGTTTGTGGAATGGCCATATCAATGTAATGGGAGACATCAATGACGATGTTGCGTAGCAATGTTCCCGCTACATTAAAATACATTCAATACATGTACTATAAGCATTATATATATATATATATATATATATATATATATATATATATATATATATATATGTATATATATATATATATATATATATATATATATATATTTTATATATATTATATATATATATATATATATATGTATATATATATATATATATATATATATATATATATATATATATATATATATAATGCCTTATTTACAATTAATTCCTTAATTCAATAAGGTATGAAGTTCGTATTTGCACATCATCCGGGGTGGGGTGTTCTTGTCAATTTTGTTAATTGTAAAGTCGTTGGTAAAAAACAATTCAAAAAATAAACTTTTTCGATCAGCCGCCATTTCTTCAGCAGAACACATCGAAATGTTGCAGTACTCCCACCGCACGTTCGGATCTGTAGTGTAACACCACGGTCCAAAAGTCATGCAATCTGCCTGGATTCCGACGTTCGCACAGTAGTTAGCCGTGGTTCCCGCTGCACATGTGTGGTTGTGTGGCTAAAGACGAAACGATAATGCTTAACTCACCACGGACTTATATACACTGGATTGCTGTCTTCTGCGCTCGCGTAGCGCCGCGAGCGCAGAAGTCGGTTGCAAATTCACGAACGTAAACGATGTATTCAGCACTTCCGGTTTCCCAGTCGCCGCACGGACCGGCTAAACATAGGCAGGATTCTTGCGGTGAATATAACTGTCTAATTCAATGGCAATGAGAACTTTCCCAAAATGATGGATGTAACTAGTTTGGCTAATGTTGTGGATTACTGCTTGGTTTGGCAATCTGTCGGTTAAGATCAGTTTTCTGGAATTATGAGAACTGCTTGAAAACCACAGGTTCCACATCAACATATTCGAACAGGTGCATTAATTACTTATTCTGTTTTTATTGGCTAGTTTATGGTTTATGTACATGTCGCTGCTATGCCTGTTCTTATTGGAGATACATTTCTCAATTCCACAATTGAGACAATAAAGCATCATTTTATATTATACACTATAATAATATGTGTATCCAATGTTTTTGGTACAGATAACAGTATTCCAAGTGCCAAAGGTTGAAATAGATGCTATGGCATGTTTGAAAGTTTGGATGAATGTCTCGGATAGCATGGCACGCATAGATCGCTGTAAATTCTTAACTATAAAGCACTCTGCGATAAATTATCAAATTCCCACGAAATTGAGGACAACCCTTCCTTGCTTCAGTGGTAGCTTGAAGATGATTCGTTGTCCAATGTTGAGTACTATTAAAGTTGAGTGCATTTAAAGTGATCGGCTCTGCAACTGTGCCACCATAATAACTGTGCACTTTTATCGTTATGTAGCATATATAATTGAATTGATCGATCATATACATGATAACACAAATGACCATAAAATGAAATCACTGACACATTTAAATGTTAAAAAAATAACAAATACATTATTTCATATAGAATCCCACCTTTCTATCACTACGTACAATACATTCTCAATCTTTGATATGCATTTCTATAATTACTGATAACTACGCTTTGCTAACATATTACAGATATTCTGGATATAATTCTCTAACAGTTTTGTGCATATGAGCTGGTAACTCTAAGAATATAACACATTCCCATAAAAGGCAGTGGGCAAGGAAGATATATTTGAATGAATAGTAAACTATTCATCATAATAAGAGTGCATGAGAAACATGCAATCTAAGCAGATAGGATGATGGTTCACACAGATGCTTCCAGCCAGAGTGGGGAGGACTACTGATGAACAAAGTCTACAAGGATTAGTCAGCAACCAAGAACAGCAGCAATGCCATGACTTAGCACATAAGGCAACCTGGGTACTCTTTATAATGGGGTAGTCCAGCACACATGGTATTCTTTATAAGGGGGTAGTCCAGCACAGAACAAACAAGGAACTCAGCAAAGGTATATCCCATTTTCCCTTTGAAACGGGATAGGAACACTGGGCTAGCGGTATCCACTGGCTAGTCTGTTTACTAACTCATTTGTGTTCATAAAAGACACGTTTCAACTTGATTGGCTCATTTGTTTCTCAAATATCAGTCGTTTATATCATTGGTGTACATGTTCCTAGTTAGTAGGTGACTTAATACTGGGCCTAGATACATCAACACAGTGATACCACATACATATATAGCAGAGATATTTACTACATTGTCAGATTAAGTCAACTGGAATACTGCTTGATGAACTTTGTTGTTGCAAGAGTTGAATTATTAAACCTAGTAGAGTGTCAACGGTGCTTAGCTATTTTGTTGTACTACCTAACTCCACAGGGAATGTGTTAGTTTTTAATAGTATTAAAAGTCTACTCGTATGACTACATTTTCATGAGTACAAGTACCAATACACTTTTAAAAACAAGCATGGTGAACTGCCGTTGCCAACCGAAAAGCTGGGTTTAAAAACTAAGCTCTGAATAATCAATGTTATATAAAACGTACGATTTAAGCAAAGTTCCGTTCACCTTGTACTTCACCCAAACCAACTTTCCATAACACGTATTTACACAAAATTGATTATTATGGAAGACTTCGTCGAGATGTTTTATTTAAATGTTGTATTCCTCGTGTCAACTGTGGCTATCAGCAGACAAACGGAAGTAAGTAATACCTCTCATGCCGAGTTGACCTTGCTGCACCACTCTGGCGGGCTTGAACCAGGAGACAACCATCCATTGTATATAAATAAATTCCATAACGCCAAATCCAGTTAAAAACTATTCAGGTCATTAAAATAATTACTTAAACGCATAACTAAAACGAACTCTACATTATAGGACAACACATTTTAACGACATGTGAAAGCCGATACAACAATATCGGTAATATTACCAATTAACAAGAAGTTAAAAAACGGTTTCTGTGAATATATACACTGGGGTAAAACACCACAAATGTGTTCTCTTCTATTGATTCACAGCACAGGCTAAAACTAACCTTTTGTGAACTCCACCATTGGCATGTTCTGCCTGATCTGGTTGTGTTCACACGTCCTTTGTATGTAATGCCTTGCGTAGTGTGCAGACATTTCGTCGACCCTGAAACATCACGTATGTTCACATCATCTAGGCAAATACATAAACAAATATATTAGTTGTATTCAACACATATCTCGACGTCATGGAAGTAATATAAATACTTTCAGGAAATGAAATGAGATACAGTACATTTGTGTTATTTAACATCAGTTAGAAACACCAGTTCACAATGACCATTAACAAATATAGTATATAATAAATACCAATACCTGTTTCAGCTAATCACTACATATAAATTGTATTTTACAAAAAATGCTTAATATGTAAAGTTGCAATTAAATTACCAATTTATTCCTGCATCTGTGTATTGTATATCGGTATTTTTATATGGTTTTCCAACAGCTTTAATAATCAATGCCATAGGTTATGTTAGGTCGCCAACTGACAACATATTTGAATCTTCCATAACCGTGTAAAAATTGAAAGAGGAGCCAACATATCATGGCGTATTATTCCGTTCGAAAACCGGCCATCCGGAAATATAGCTGTCATAAGTCGACCAATGGATTGTCCTGTTCGCCCAAGTGTAGTCGCACCACTGCTAGATAACCATGTTTCGAGTGCATTTCGAGAATGGTCGCCAGAAAAACGCCATAGTACGGTACGCCCCGTGTGTCGTATAGAAAGAGACATGCTGTATAGTGTACATATCTCTGTTTAATGCGAACGAAAACGAATATGTGTGTGTGTGTGTGTGTGTGTGTGTGTGTGTGTGTGTGTGTGTGTGTGTGTGTGTGTGTGTGTGTGTGTGTGTGTGTGTGTGTGTGTGTGTGTGTGTGTGTGTGTGTGTGTGTGTGTGTGTGTGTGTGTGTGTGTGTGTGTGTGTGTGTGTGTGTGTGTGTGTGTGTGTGTGTGTGTGTGTGTGTGTGTGTGTGTGTGTGTGTGTGTGTGTGTGTGTGTGTGTGTGTGTGTGTGTGTGTGTGTGTGTGTGTGTGTGTGTGTGTGTGTGTGTGTGTGTGTGTGTGTGTGTGTGTGTGTGTGTGTGTGTGTGTGTGTGTGTGTGTGTGTGTGTGTGTGTGTGTGTGTGTGTGTGTGTGTGTGTGTGTGTGTGTGTGTGTGTGTGTGTGTGTGTGTGTGTGTGTGTGTGTGTGTGTGTGTGTGTGTGTGTGTGTGTGTGTGTGTGTGTGTGTGTTGTGTGTGTGTGATGTCATGCTAATGTTGCCAACGGTAAATATCCAGAGGATAAACAAATGAGGTGTGTGGGTCTGGTTTTAATTAAATAGTTAAATAGAAACACTGACATATACCTAAGTGCATACATATTTATTTTGCCAGCACACATACATTGATTTGATGCCAATCATGTTGTTAAACTAACGTTATTTGCCCAACGACAATCAACTCGTGCATAGATGGATGACCACGATCATAATTTTGTTATTTTGTAATAAGTCTCTAGCATCGACAGGTGTTTGTTGACCGACCACTTGACCATTGTATGCAGCACGACACTGCGCGACGTGTCGTCTCACACCATAAGTTACGCAACTTATGTTGCTGCAATTCAATTTTCGAAATGGTTCAGCAACTGGTCAGCTTGGTCAAATCAACACGCTCCCCGAGTTTTGTTGGAATAGCAAACCGTCGTACATTGCACGACTGCTCAACGTTTATTGGTCAAACACGTAACTCTTATAACAAGGTTGATACTGTACAGGTGGTGCCCGTACAGTAACAGCGTATTACTGAACTCAAAACCAGTTTGGATTTAAGCAAATAGGACATCATAGTTCATACATCTGTATGTATCTGCGAATAATGATGCATGCTCACGGACTAGGTGCACCCGTAACAACAATAATGAACGCCCGATTGTAAGTTAATTCACATGCTTTGATATGTACAATGTTACAATCCGGCAAATCAATCGCAGTGACAAAGGAAACTAACGAATGAGGTTATACATCTGGGAATACCACCAGTAGGTATGTTTCTTCTAAGGGAAACCACAAGTGTGTATACGAAGGGGCATCTGCCGATCAGAAAAACGTGTCGTTAAACGACCACTTACCTATTGATTACTTAAAACGCACTTCTTTAACGTTAGATTTCATATATGTCCACATTATGTCAATTGAATTCGTTTTAATAATATTGGCACAACACCAGCATTCAATCCCGGAACACTTCTTGTAACATTCTATACTCACCACAACATTGTGGGGTGAAAATATTGACACTTGAGATAATGTAATCTGTGCCCAAGTCTACCCGCCACGCCGGATTCTTCTCAACTTTTGTGCGCGAACATTGCCCTTGTGTGAGTAGTAAGCCATCGACCGCCAAGTGAGCCTCATTGCCGTCAGTGCTTGTCTGACTTGCCGGCTTATTCAAAGCGATATTATTAAGCTCCACTAAAACAGCACATGTATTGGTATTATAACGGACATACGATTGTAGTTATATAAATATTGCATTACATGCAAGAGTGCATGAGAGAGAGAAAGAGAGATAGGGGGGAGCGGGAAGAAAGAGAGAACAAGAAGCTTCTAATTGTGTGCTTGGCCACAGTTGTTGATACCATTCGATATATTGATGTTGTCCTGTAGTAATATTGCATTATCAACATACCTGATTCGCCGTAGACCAGTACTTGGGCAAGAGAAAGCACACGCCGTTTTCCGGTAAATGAAATTGTCACGTAGCGACCTTCAGATCCTGGAGAACATTTCACGGATTTCAAACTTCCTGGTTTCAAGGCGTCGTGTATTTTAGCGCAGGGTGTCGGAGAAACACTATTCAGAGGCGACACGTCAACCGCGACATTTTGAAAACGATTTGCTGTAGACAACATGAAACGAAACCAGTGAAGTGTACAAACGGAATATATTTGCGGCAGTATGTGACAGCATGTATGCAGTCACTACTGTGTGACATAGGAAGAATACGGCGGGCTCAGATGGGCTACCGAGTTCATTGCATCCAATAAGTATCGTCATGTATTATATATCCAATAAATAATGTATTTGTGGTAGACTTAGAGCATACGTCCTTTACAACTCGTTTCCTGGATGAAATCAACTGGGTAGAATTATTTTGAAAGCCGATAATTATGATTAAGTGTGTTTATGTCTACTCGGGTCTGTCAGACTATCACAACATCACAACTATTTGAATCTTCGAACAATTCCCTTTTATACGGTTGAATGAAAAGATCTATGTAAAATGCATTGTGCAGGTAACCATGATCACGATGAATTTGCGCATGAGATGCAGGTTTTGGTTTCCCGTATGTTGGGTCGTAAGTAAACAAGTAAACGTTTATTTCCTGATGGTAACCATGTCACGTGGTTAGTCGTGATTTGCAATGGGCCATCATCACCCAACATTCTTACATACATACAATAAAGCTTTAAATAAAATATATAGTTCACAATAATATTAATAAAGACATAATAGTAATAGCTAAACAAAAAATAAGAAATGTGTAATTAAACCGATGTGACATTATGACATTAATAAAACATGATTAACAAAATAAACACTTTAAATGTCGTCAACATTTAGCTGAAGAATGGTTTAAGATGGACGCTATTGACAAGGGCTACTGCTAATAATTTTATTATAATGGTTATTAAGATAAACAAATTCTTATAATCATTCGTCTTATACATTTTGGGATTCGAGTGGCCCATATGAATCCACATATGAAAACGATTAATTTACACAACTGACTTTCCATTTAAGTAAGCATTATTCTGCCTATATGCACATATAGGGCAAAAGTTCGAAACATATATGTAAATAACCATCAAAGCGGTAACAAAAGGGATTGCTATCAGAGTTACTGCAACAACTCATAATATGCTATTTATATTTTATCCACAGATCAGCATACTATAAGAAATACATCTATCATTACATGTCTGGTGAGATACTAACTGGAACAGTCATCAAGGAACCGGGAACAGCGGCTATAAATTCAGGATCAGGGTTTAAAAAAACGTAATTAGGCCTATTTTATTTAACAGTTGAGTTTGAAAATAGATCATTCCTCTTTCTCTGGAATACTTCAAATCCTTAGCATATAAATGTAAAGCTACAAACAAAATTAAGACCTATGTGTGTGCTCTATATAAGAGAAAATGTACGGACGTGTAATTCTAACAGGATTGCGAAGGTAACGATTATTACATTGCTATTAAAAACGCCTGCTGGCAACTAATGAACTAACATATGGCGTAAGAGAGGTTACATACTCTGTGCATAAGAGAGTTATCCCAACATGCATAAAGACTAATATTACAGAAAAATGGATGTGTCAAGATGGACAGTTTGTTTTTCGCGTGGTATCAAAAGAGTCGTATCCGCAACTTACTCTAAAACATTTAGCCATATTAAAATATCCCATTTTTTTCTTTCAAGAAGTCCAACTTGTCTATTGTGGCAAAATACAACAATTAACAATATATGATAGTTACCTAATCCTAATGGACAATGCGCAGTTTTCTCGAGTAGCGACCATTCATGAGCGCGAATGCAGACACGTAAGTTAAATGCATAGATTTTACATACGCCTCGTGCATCTTCACGCACACCCACACGCTTGCACAATACTATTTATATAGTTTTATTCTATAATCGAAATGCTGATGAAACATGTTACTTACAATACTGTCCGTATACTTTCACCTCGCACAACACGAGTGAGCGCTTCGAGGAACCCTGAAGTTGTATTCTAACACTACGGCCAATGACACCTTGCGTGCACTGGAAACGTTTTGTTTCGCCTTGTTTCAACGGGGTTGTCACAACCACACAGGTGACGGGAGCAGCATTCGGCAGCAATGCTTCGATGACAAAGTTGTCCATACTAACACCTGTGGACACATGCATGAGTGTACTCTCAAGACCAGCTAGTTCAGAGCCAACTGTACGGTGGAAAAGTGTCATGCTAATAATTATTTGTAATTACAAACACCATAAATCATGCATTTTGTAATATTGATATTCTAAGTATTATTTATACAAGTGTATGCTATTTTATTGCACATGTTATATTGGTCTTGTTGGCGAAATCAAGTAATGTTGTATTTTGTTTTTCTCAACTATCAATTTGCACAGTTACAATTAGAATACGGGAGTAACCTGATAATGCTTCCTCAAACTCACGCAATATGAAGAAGGCTTTAATCAATATGTAAGCATAACACACTTTGATATGTAAACTTGCCATTTAATCAGTACGTAAGCGTACAACTTTTTTAATATGATATATTACGCGATCACTTGTCAGCAGTCTTTTGGATTTTCTGATTTCAGATGTAAGTTGAAATGAATGTAGTTATATGCATCTTCCTCGCCAGCTGCTTGGCGGATTGTTTTGGACTAGCCTTACCGTCGGCGTTCAAGCTGTTTGTTATCACGACTTCCCGGATGTCGTACTCGTGTTCTAAGTCAACCTGCCACCAACTATCCGGAAAACGCATTGTGGCTGAGCAATGACCATTTTCGAAAACGGTACTTGAGTTGCCATCGACGGCGTTGTATGATGCGTAACGGCGGAGTGTGGTTGATTGTTTCGTCGGCTTCCATAAAGCTAGGTTGTAACCTGCCTCATTCTTATGATAATCTGAAGAAAGAGCAACGTGTGTTGTATGTGTTTCACAACTTGGCGAAATTGTAATAATCATCAAATAATACCTATTTTTGACATGTCAATTTATCAGTCACGACAATTTATCAGTCACGTTCACAACTCTTTCTCGGCGGTGACAGCCAACTTAGCCAACATCTGAAGTTTCCAGTCATTGTGTCCGCATCTTTTCCGAGTTTTTCGGCTTCACATGAACCATGCACTGTGAATGGATAGCGATTACTCTTAATTTGACAATGCTCACAAATTAATTAATATGCGAACATAGTATATACACTAAAGAAGTGTACTTATGTCGTTCTTCCCCTGTCTTTGAGAGGCTGATGCGTCGTGTTGCGTATCCTAACCAGTTCATGCATTTCATGTTCTTCACAGTTGCCAGTAATGGTATGTGTATTCATTGGTATTGTGCTCCACATAGGATATGTGCAGCAGGTTCCTCAAGGAATTGGTGTCGACGAATTGTTATGTTCTTCTCCGTAACAGAGGTGTCTACATCTCACAGCCATATCAGGAAGGTGGATAGTTTAAATGATCTGGGCAAGCTATACTTTGTTGTGACACATATCGTGTCGCGTCGCGTCGCGTCGCGTCGCGTCGCGTCGCGTCGCGTCGCGTCGCGTCGCGTCGCGTCGCGTCGCGTCGCGTCGCGTCGCGTCGCGCCGCACTGTATCGTGAAGTGGTGTATCGTTCTCGGTATGACGGCCTGAAACGTCAACCGGTCCAGAACGTCGTTCTACTTCCGTTGATCATAGGTTTATGTTTGTTGCCCATGACTCGTGCATGTCAAAGGTTAGTAGCGCGTGCTTTCGGCCCGCAGCTTACCAGTCTGGAATGTATATCTGGTCCAGAATGTCGTCCCACCTCGTTTTGAGTGTTGTTTATGTACATATATGTTAAAGATTAACGACTCTTCTTTGACCAGTTTAAACACTGTGACTGCCTAAATTACACGTGACCCATGCATATTATAGTTTACGTTAATGAATTATTGATGCGCTTACTTTCTTGCAATTTTTATTAATAAATGATGACTTTTATTAATAAAACCTTATCATTAACGTTACTTGTAATTATTTATAGTATTTTCATAACATCCTGGTCTCTGAGCGTTGTGCATTTTATGGCTTCGACACAGCAGTAGTTTTCAGCGTACAACGTTAAATACAAATCTGCGCATTTTCATGTCAGTTTGGGAGGTATGTATTGTCTACTGGCGCCAAAAAATGATTATTATGTAACACAGTCGCTGCGTGGGTTATGAACTCGGTCTCGACATTCTGACCCGGGTCAACGTTGATCGGCCACCTGACGCCACGCCAGTCGCGCGCGCATGCGTATACATGGAACGACATCCTAGACCGGATATACGTTCCAGACCGTCATACCGGCCTAATAATTACACACCAAAAGCACTTGAAGTCAAATATTATTCCAGAGCAAGGTTCCTTTTCTGCTGATTCTGGATAACATTTGAAAAATCCGTTCTTCAGCCTGGTGGTCAAATCCTCAGGTATTGGCCATCTCGGTATATGTAATATAACTCCACATTTTACAGCTGGTAAATTAGTATGTGTGCGAGTATGCGTGTTCGCGTGCGTTGCGAGTTTATATGTGGACACGTGGGCTGACAAGCTAGGCGGGGGAGTGGACGGGGGGCGTGGGAGTGGGCTGAGGGAGTGGGAGTGGGCGGGGGAGTGGGAGTGGGCGGGGGAGTGGGAATGGACGGGGGAGTGGGAATGGGCGGGGGTGGGAGTGGGCGGGGGAGTGGAAGTGGACGGGGGGCGTGGGAGTGGGCTGCAGGAGTGGGTGTGGGCGGGGAGGAGTGGGTGTGGGGGGAGTGGGTGTGGATGTGGGCGGGGGAGTGGGAGTGGGGGTGCGCGGGGAGAGTGGGAGTGGGCGGGGGAAGTGGGGGTGGTACTGGACGGGGGGAGTGGGAGTGGGCGGGGGGAGTGGGAGTGGACGGGGGAGTGGGAGTGGACGGGGGAGTGGGAGTGGGCGGGGGAGTGGGAGTGGGAGTGGGCGGGGGAGTGGGAGTGGACGGGGGAGTGGGCGAGAGAATGGGAGTGAGAGTGGGCGGGGGAGTAGGAGTGAGAGTGGGCGGGGGAAGTGGGGATGGTACTGGACGGAGGGAGTGGGAGTGGGCGGGGGGAATGGGAGTGACAGTGGGCGGGGGAGTGGGAGTGGACGGGGGAGTGGGAGTGGGCGGGGGAGTGGGAGTGAGAGTGGGCGGGGGGAGTGGACAGGGTGCATGCACACATGCGAATGTTACCTAGGTAAATAATAATCAGAATCTTCCAGTCGCAGATAAATTAGCTAACATAATATTAACAATTTGTTATACGTGTTTACATATTGTCATACGTACTTCATACGGTGCATTTAAGTATGACGTTAACATATTGATGTAAATACTATAGTTATTGTAGTAAACCAACCATAAACGCCATACACCTCCACCTCACAAATTGACAGATGTGCAGCGTTATTTCCGGCAAGCTTTATCTTGACGAACTTTCCTTTTGTATTCGGACGGCAAGGGATGCGTCTAGTCTCCCCAGGCTCCACGGGCAGTTCGCCATCTTCACATACATCAACCCGAGCATTAGTCTCACCAATTCCTTCAACGACGAAGTTTTCCAATACATGGCCTGTAAGATATAACAAATAAGCATAATTTTGTTAAATATGTCTATTGAACGATGGCTTAAAACTACGGAAAGACGGAAATGGCATTCTTAGTATCTTGAATTTTAAAAACGTCTTAGGTCAGTGAGGTCTAGCGTTAGACCATTTTACGACATGTTGGGAACAAATAATGGGTAAGATCCCATTGTGTCTGTAAACTGCAATTGATGCAGAACATGTATGAAGGAATATTATCAGGTTTAAATGTTTAAGAAAACTTAGGTAACATAGTTACTATCATTAATTTATATGTAAAAATGGGATTTTCAGTTGGTTTTGCTTCATTGGCTAAGTAATAATAATAGTTGTTTGGATGCGACTAATAACAGTAGTGTCAGCCATTTACAAATTAAGAATACATCACAATGATCCAGGTCACAAATTCAAAAAAGCATTTAGGAACAATTATATGAGTATCACTGATATATCAGTTGTACAGCTGAATACACACAATTAATGGTTCGATATTTAGGATTACAAGTTGGAATATGGAATATTACAAATAGTTGTGGACTTAGAGGAATTATTTCTAAACGGCTGGTT
Organism: Ridgeia piscesae; assembly: GCA_025642075.2. Lineage (NCBI taxonomy): Eukaryota > Metazoa > Annelida > Polychaeta > Sabellida > Siboglinidae > Ridgeia > Ridgeia piscesae. The sequence goes on from JAODUO010000769.1 coordinate 147,865, forward strand.
TGAATGGTTCAGAGTGGAAGAACATCGCAGAACACGGAACAATAATGGCAGAACCGCCCACCGAATGATTTCGACATCAGGTAAGGAGCGGATTACTTAGTTTCCATGCAACGCTATAACTCTTTTCCATATATTGGCGTAATAGCCTTCAGGTTCTTGTCGATTACTTTATAGTCATGGAGTTTTAACAAAACATACCCATGCATCGTGGTGCGTTCGTTATCACAACCTCCCGAATGACATATTTAGCTTCCAAATCAACCTGCCACCAGGCGTGCATCTCTACGGCTGTAACTGAAGCACTGTTTTTCACTATAAAGTTATCGACTGCATTCCCCGCACCGTTGGCAGGTGTGTGAGAACTAGATTGTGACGCTCGCTTCCTCAATGCCAAGTTGTCCTGCTCCCAATTCAAGTCTGAAAAGAAATGGTGATACATAATCGTGGCTGTAAAAAATATGATATAATGTATTATTAACAATTATTGATTTCGCGTGATATTTTGTACATGAAAATTCATATGGTGATGAGTGTGGAATATGTGTGTGTGTGTGTGTGTGCGTGTGCGTGTGCGTGTGTGCCTGTGTGCCTGTGTGCCTGTGTGTGCATGCGTACCTGCGTGGTATGCATGCGCATGTGTGTGCGATACCATTGTTTTTTTCAAAGTGTTGGTTTGTGACAATAACGCCAGCGAAGCTCTTACTTACATCGCCCATACACTTGAACTTCGCACAGTGTAAGGGATCTTGCAATGTGTCCGGTTAATCTGACTCGGACCAGACTGCCTGTTACGTTTCGTCGACATGGGATGAATTTCGATTCACCCAACGTCAATGCTTGTTTCATACGTGCACACAGTTCGACCTTAGAAGCAGCTGTGTCCACTGTCTCGATCACGAAGTCATTAACGCTGTCCGCTGTGATAGTAATATACACTATAATGTATTGCTAACATGGTGTTACGATATTGCTTTCAGCAGTTAAAACAAATATTAATATATAATAATGTGATTATCCATTCATAGAATGGATATACATTTTGCATTTAGGAGGGTGCATAAAACACAATAGTCATCTCGCATAGTAATGTATGTACACAGTAAAATCAAGGATATAAATATGAAACGGTAGCTGTAAAACATAATAATATTGATCAAATATTGGATATGATAATATATGATAAAATAGTATGACAATATTATAAGATAGAAATAAGTATGATAAAACAACATTGCAGTGCAGCGATAATGAATAAATTATCAAATATTGGAATAAATATGCTAAACCAATAAAAGATAAAAACATTAATACGATCAAACAAGGTTACAGTGGCAGCGGTAGGGACGGTGATAAGTCGTTCAACGATTCATTTTCTTTGGCTGGCTCAAATAATTGGAGGATGGAATTGACGATTTAAGGGCACGCCGTGTTTTACAGTTGCATTCTATACCTCATTCAAGAGGGGGGGAAAGGTCGCACTGGTCATGTAAGAAGTGGATAGGGTTAGATAAAATGTTCTTTGCTATTTCTTAACTTGTATAAATATGCCAGACTGGTATCGGGTTTACAGCATCCAGCGATCTTGCAAGAAATGGTGTATGACTTGTTTAATATCTCTTTTTTGACTGAGAGATTTCCCCACAAGCAAATAAGACCGAAAGTCATAATAGTTTTCACAAATGAACCATGGATCACAAACAAAATGTTTTGTCTATGTGCAAGGCATTGAGTTTTCTAAGGAAGTACAATCTTTGCTTGCTTTAAGTCTGATATAGATTCATTGTGTTGTCACTCCACCTTAATTTGTCATCCATTGTTGTATCCAGATATTTACAGGAATGCACAATTTCTATAATTTGCCCGTTGATGTTGACAAGGTTGGGATTATGTATATCTGATTGGACATCTGGAAATATGTCAACCAAACTGTTATTATGAAAATAACAGTATAATGAATATCATTATATTGTGTTATAAGCAATATAATTTGTATGAATATTCTTACAAAAGTCCGACACCACAAGCACGATACTATGTCTGAGGCATTAGTTACAACTAAAAGTAAATTAACACTGCAATACTAAAAATATCATCGTTATCATAATTAGTACAAATGCACAACAATTACATAGCTACGAGAAGAATCCATTCAAACTATACGATGAAAACAACACTGGACAACATACGTGTTTATTAAACAGAATTTGCATCGTTCCATAGAATTCCTTGTAAACAGTGGATATGTTTTCATTAATCTAATCATGTACATCAAGAGTTGTGACTTACAACTGTTATCGGTCGTAGAGCTTAGGACAACAGCTCGAATGTCGTACACGACTTGCAGGTCAACCTGCCACCAACTGCCTTTGCGTGGCAGCGTTTGCGAACAACTGTGATGGGCAAAGACTGGGTCTGAGTTGCCGTCAACTGCTTTCGATGCTGCACATGTTGGTGTCGCCGTTGAAGATTGTTCCGTAGGCTTCCCACGAGCCCGGTTTATCATCAGTTCGGGATCAGTGTTTTCTGGAATTGTATAAATCCTTTTATCGCGTATTGCTTCAATCATTTTGGAATGTGCTTGACGCGACAACTGTACAACTTTCTGTTTCTGTATTCTAAGTGGCAACATTATTATATACACACGCCAGTGAGCTCGGTGGAGGCTCGTTTGATTTAATTAAATTCAGTGATTTACTTGATACGATGCTTGGAAGTAGAGAAGTCCACTGTTTTATTGTGCTTACAAAAGATAAAACTATTTCTAAATATTTTTGACGGATTCCTGATTTGTATGAAATGAGTATCGTTGTACTATAGTTGTGTCTAGTGTTGCGTTTTAGACACTGATCCAACGGAATATATACCAGATTGTATTCCATCTTGTCTAATACGCTGAGTCTTTTGTTTTTCCTCTTGTTTAGTTCGTGTCCCACTGGAGGTATTTGAGGATTTCCGTTATTGACTCTTTGTAGTAGCTGTGCTTACATCTGACGTGTTGTTTGGGGAGTTATCTGATGCGTATTTGTACAACTGCTTATCAAGCCCTATCATCTACATAATCAACCTATCTATTTTCGATGTTCACTCCAGCAAGAACTCACAGACAGCTACGATCAACCAGCAGTAATCTTCTTTACATTCATCGGGTGAAAACGAATTCTGGAACCCGAACGTTCTCGGTTGCCGCAGCAACTGTGTGGAATTCGCTTCCTGCGAGCGTTAACTTAGAAAGAAATATAGTTTCATTTCGCAGGTGTCTAAAAATCTATCTCTTTAATCTGCCTATCCTGATTAATTGTGTGTGTGTGTGTGTGTGTGTGTGTGTGTGTGTGTGTGTGTGTGTGTGTGTGTGTGTGTGTGTGTGTGTGCATGCGTGTGTGCATGCGTGTGTGCATGCGTGTGTATGTGTGCGTAAGTGCGTGCGTGCGTGCGTGCATGGATGCAGTGCGTACGTGGTGTGCTTGCAGTTCCGGGTGTTTCAAAGTAACGTGAACTGTGTGTAGCAACTATTCTAGATTTATTTTATATATATATATATATATATATATATATATATATATATATATATATATTATTTATAATAATATAAGTTCAATCTTACTGTAAAACCCGTACACTTCTACTTCACACAGTGACAGTCTATTTCTCTCTTTCTGTTGACTGATCCGAACCCGGTCGCCTGTTACGTGTGGTACACATTTAACAGTGAATGATTCGCCGTCTTCCCGGGATTTTGATAAAGCTGCGCATTCCTTTGTTCGACCTGTACCCGACATTTGTGCCTCGACGACAAAGTGTTTAAGACGGTACTCTGTTAGACACAATTATAGCATTGCATTATATTATAATCACTACCTGTACAACGTAATTTTGGCATAATAATCATACTACTAGTGTTACCTTAATATTTGGAATATAATCACCAGTGTATAATCATAAGGGTATCATACCATTAGTGTTATCTTAGCAGGTGCGAATATGTTCTTTGTTTGACGTTTGAGAGAACACCAGTTTGATTTTTAATAAGAGAAGCATGAGAAAATGTCGCAAACACCGCGGAGATTTGTCACAACCTTTGAGCGTTTAAATAAATGCTACCTTTCTGTATTTCAATAACCAAAGTGAGAATTCATGATCACTAGTCAAGACCTTAAATTTGCGGTTATGGCTTAGACCAGGCATTTTAGCTAATCCTTGTAAACGTATTTTAAATGTGTCCGATTGTTGGTCGAAGCATATAACATTTTGCAAAAAAAACGTTGTTGATATCCAGGGGTGCAATGTCCCCAAAAATGTACAATTACAAAATGAAAATACAACATATGTAAATTTCCCCATTTTTATTTATAATATGACAAAACACTTAACAAAGAAGCGCAAAACTCTCATAAAGTTATTTCCGACGGACGGTATACAAATGACAGAAAAGTTAGAGGAGTTGGTGGACTAAGTGAATACGTAACAGTTCGAGTACATGCCAGTGTAAAATGCTATTAAGTATGTTTTGGCGTTTGTTGAAGAACTATGTGTATATTGCATCAACAATTCAGGTTGGCGTCTGTGTGTGTGTGTGTGTGTGTGTGTGTGTGTGTGTGTGTGTGTGTGTGTGTGTGTGTGTGTGTGTGTGTGTGTGTGTGTGTGTGTGTGTGTGTGTGTGTGTGTGTGTGTGTGTGTGTGTGTGTGTGTGTGCGCGTGTGTATTTGTCTGTGTATTTGTCTGCGTATGACTTAAATGTCGGTCTGGTAATTAGCAAACAAACGCTCCTGACATTACAATCCCATCTAGCCGTTGCTGTATTTTCACTTACTTGAGTGACTTCCCCGATCAGTTACCACAACTTCCACAATCTCGCAGACAGAGTCCAAATAAACCATCCACCAAGCATAACCAGCTACGTTTGCAGTTTTCGTGCAACTATGTTGACTGAATGCAGTAGCTTTGTTGCCATCAACCGCGCGAGTAGCACCGTATGTACGGTAGGTGGACGACTGCTCGGCTCGCTTTCCCCGAGCAAGGTTATTCGTATTGTCTTCAAGAGGTTCGACTAAAATGAATAATTAATTAATTTTGATGACAGAGAGAAGGGGACCAACAAGAATATGGCAGCAGGACATCTACGACTGGTTGGAGAATAATATTGTGAAAGTAGGAAAAACAAAGGTGGACATGGCAGCGTATCGTGGGATCATCCGGGCAGCAACGTCTCACTGAGATACGCTGAACTAAAGACGATACAACACAGGTTTTGAATAAATTGGTTTATAAACTTATTCGGAACACTTATTTGAGAGCAATGTTAGAAAGTACCTTAGGCATGAAAACATAGTAACTTCCTGATGCAATCATATGGGAGGAATTACTCTAGCGTTCCCAAGAGAAATAATGACATAATAACTGAGAGACGGGAAGTCGGTTACATAAGTTATTGATTTGTTCATATTGCGTCAGTAGTTAGACGCGTCCAAGTAAGGCCGGTGTCCCTCTCAATCTTTCAAAATAACTGCAAGTAGCTCTTTACTACTAGGGTCCGAGTGTGTTCATAAACTAAATTTGTTATTTCACCATGGTGAATTATATCACCTGTCAGATGAAAACGACTCTGCCTCTAATTGTGTAACGAAACATACATCCCCCGACAGTTTTTCGTAGACTAGAAGATAGGTTTGTGTACACAATCCAAGCTACATATGTCGTGTGTTCCACGTTACGTAAAATCGTCGATTACTGATCACTGCCACACTACAAATCAAGGCCTTACCAAAGTCACCATAGACTTTCACTTCGCATAGAATTAAGGTTCTGCTGGTTTTCCCAGCAAAGAACCTATGATTTGTAATCCGGATGATATTTCCTGTAACACCAGTCCGTCCAAAGATTCTTCGTGTTTCACCCAATCCAAAGGTTGTCCTCACATCAGCGAAAAGTTTTCTTTTTGACACATCGGGTGTAGACACATCGATTTGGAATGTTGCTAGTCGATCAACTGGGAAATAAAACCACAACGTTTATTAGATTCCGAGCTACCAAATAATATGGTCAAATTGGTCAAAAGATATAAAACCTGTTGTTAATTCGTCAGTCATATTGTTGTAAGCTAAGTACAATTTTTCTGGCGCCAGGTTTCTGAAGAGCTATCAATGGCTGCAATCGGTGGCTACTACACGGAAATATATTTGTCCCTTTCTCAGACAATCTCATACTACCAAGCACACATCGCTTGTCTTCCGTCGTTGCAGTATACACACACACCCTCACACACCCTCACACACCCTCACACACACACACACGCACACGCACACGCACACGCACACGCACACGCACACACACACACACACATATATATATATATATATATATATATATATATATATATATATATATATATATATATACTATATATACATATACATATACATATACATATACATATACATATACATATACATATACATATACATATACATATATACATACATACATACATACATACATACATACATACATACATACATACATACATACATACATACATACATACATACATACATACATACATACATACATATTTATTTATTTATAATTATTTATATTTATATATAATAGTGTGTGTGCGTGCGTGCGTGCGTGCATGCGTGCGTGCGTGCGTGCGTGCGTGTGTGTGTATTAATAGTGTGCATGCAGATGCATTTGTACGAACGTATATGTGTATTTTTTGTATATTGTATTGTAAATTCTCGAGCAATATTCAATGAATATTTTCGAAACTGCAGTACAGTAGAATGAGTAGAGTAGACACATTTTGCTGCTTATTATTTCAGAGAATTACTAGTACGATGACACCACAAGAAACGTACCAGAAGGGTCCCTGGTGCTGGTTATCACTATTTCCCGGATCGCGTATATGGCTTGCAGGTCCACTTGCCACCAACTGCGATGATACCATTTCGTAGGTACATACGTTTGTGCGCAGCTGTCTTTGCCCAAGACTAGATTCGAGATGCCATCTACCGCCTTCGACGATGCACGTGATTTATGATACTTTTCAAACTGAGTTGTAGGTTTTCTTAAAGCTAGGTTTTCAAAATACGATCTTCCGGGATGCACTGTAAGCATATACATGAATTACTGATTGTGTAACTAATGTTATCCTCAATAGTGTTTATAGCCAAGTTTCAACACATAGTAATCCAAACGTAACACACAAACATATATTGTGTAACTAATGTTATCCTCAATCGTGTTTATAGCCAAGTTTCAACACAGTAATCCAAACGTAACAAACAAACATATTTTAGTATTGTGTAATATTGATATCATTCTAAGTCGTTGTTAATTATACTCATGTAGTGCAATCCAAGAATGTTCGAGTTCACCATGTTTGGGTTTCTATATATTTTATATTATTAATTGAAGTGTTATATTGTTTTATTCCATTGAATTATTTGTTTTAAGTATATGTAACATTGATGGAAATATTTCAAAGCTATGTTTGGAAAAACAGTTTCATTTCGACTCATATTAGTTCTGATGAGCCTATATAGTTTTGAAAACACATGTATTCTTATTATTTGTCGAATATACTGGACATTGAAATGTGGGATTATTAGGTATTTACTTTTGACAAATCCGTTGCCCCTTCTATTTTGTGTCTTTGCGAGGGAAGTAAACTATCCCGGGTAAAGGAGGTAAATCTGTAGCTATCGGGAACTCACAGCGTGGTGGTCTCCTAAATTATATCTAACGCGCTAGATCTTTCTCCCAGTGGTCAGAGTTGCTTCCCGGTCGGGCGTCCTACAGACGCCGAACATTAAATATACGACGGCATTGGAACTACATGAATAACACAACATACATTCGAAATTACAGGTAGGTGATACCTTGTTTACGTCTCTTGACGTACACCTTCACTTCGCATAGTGTTAGCGCTCGTCGTGCCTTGTCTACATTTCGGATCCTGACAATGCTTCCTGTGATGCCGGGATTTTTGTAAAAGTGTTTTGTCTCACCGGGTTTCAATGCCACGGTTATATCAGCAAAGGGGTCAAATGCATTCGAGTCTTTTAACACTTCAATGCGGCAGCGTTCCAGTTGGTCTTCTGAAAAAACCATACATAAAATACATTTTAGAGTTAGCACCAATTATTTCAATATTATTATTGGTAAAATACGGATGGTTGCCTGCTGATATATTTTAGTTATCTGGTGTACACACACTATTATAAATAGGCCAATAGTGTTTAGGTTTTCACTGTTGTGCCGGGTTATTTTCGGTTACAGTTTATTGATTATTGCATCCATGATATGCAATGCCTAATGAGTGAGCAGTTTCCTACTGAGTGAATGCGGTGATATGACATGTTGTAGATTGGTGTTCTGTGAACTACGTTAAAATAGTTGACTTGACCCCGGAAGTTAGAAAGAGAAGAAGACACCAAATTCCAGGGAAATATGCGAGAACTGACCGAAGTTTGAAATCGACGCCCATACAAAGATGCTACCATAAAAACGACACTTGTAGATGAGAGACTATTTCGAAGTTCATGTTCACTTCAAAGACGATTTCGTGGAATGCATGGATGCCCCCAAGCCGCACTCAATACGAGAACCTTGCCATTCTTAAAACACACTATCGCAGAAACCTAATGCACCTTGCAAGTAGACACGGAGACCTACATGTACCATTTTCTGGAGGAAATATGCAGCGTGTGCTACTCTAAGGACCAAGTGAAAGTTCCTTCTGCGATGATACACTACAAGGGAGTTAACGGTGTAATTCAAACACCAGAGCCTCGCTGATGAAATGGCGCAGTGCTGCATCATAAAGGTCATCGTTGGCTGGATCAAGCAAGTCAGTATATGAACAGCACAATCGTGAATCTGATGTCAATTGTACGAGGTCATGTTCGACATATCTGCGTCATGGCAATATTTCGAAACCACGCAAGGTAATGTGGTAAAGGACCGTACGATAGGAGATATGGGGCTGTGAAACGAGCAGCTGATAAACTGTTTGCAATGTCTTGGGTTGTTACAGTAGGACCACGTCCTGATGATCTATGGGTAAGGACAACTTGGCAACATTAGCCTCTCCTGCTCCAACATGCTGAGATCGTATCTCACCTGAACTTATAGGTGGTTACCCAATCTTGTATTTTACGTTAATTGTATTCAACGTTAACCAAGTTAACTAAACTCATTTTGCGAAACAACGAATGATCAGACCACTGCTATTTCTTCTGTCATATACGACAAGAGTGTGGTCTTGTAATAACAAGACAGTTGTATAACTGTTTAATGTTAAAATGATGCCAGAATGACGTTATCAGCAAATGTGATTGCAGAAACATGAATACTTATATATGTGCTATGAAACGTTACATATGTGCTGCAATACTTTGTAACATGTTGCATATGTGTTCAGGTAATCTTAAATTTAAAAGTATCTTTCAATAGAACAATGATAAAACATTATTACATTCCTATGTATTCTACATTATCCGCATGCTGCAGTGTACACTTTAATTTGTCATGATAATTACGCTACTTTATCAAGACATTTCAGTTGTTGATGTTTCCATAAATGCTCCAGATGTCAAAATAAATGTTAAGTGATATAATATATTGTGCATTGTATCATTGTTGAGGATTGAATGAACACACTATCACGATTTAATTGCTTAATTTCATTCGTTACTCAAGTATTTAACACAAATGTCTGAACCATTTTAATAGCAATCATATCAAGGTATTAGCCCCAAAAAGCCATTAAGTTTTTATTATATTACATATGTAAAACGTATCTATATTGCGCATAAACAAATCAGAAATGTTGGTATTCTACGCTATCCACGGACGTCCTTTAGGGAAAGCCACGCCAGCTACCACATGGTTTGTCGAGACGATGACTATTTTGTTGCTGTTGAAGACAAGATCCCAGTGCAAGACATCATACCAAAAGCATTTACGTGGCCTATTTGATTAAATTAGTGTGTTTTTTGGAAAACGGACAAGTTTTGCACCTATAATTTTTTCTGCATCTTCAAAACAAGCTCACATTTTGCAAAAATGAAATCTCATATTTAAAATAAAAAATATTTCATAACCATGATATCAGTTTGTATTACGCGCATTTTTCATTTATTAATTATTATCTTTAAGTATAGCCATGCATATTTAGTACGACAAGGTGGCGGATAACGTAGGATACATTGGAAAAAAAGACGGAAAATCATCATGGTTTGACAGGTTGGTGCAATAAAACAAGGGTAAGTTGGATGAGAAGAACGAATGTTCCTAGAAGTTCAATATATATACTTTCATATGGAAGCAAATATTTTCAAATATATCGAAATGTAATTTTCCCATTTAAAAAACTTACTGGAGATGTTTTCGGGTGTTTCAACCATATCTTAGTTCACTTCACCCTTTCCAACATATATTGGTCACATTGAAACAAATACCTGGGAATCACCAATGAATAGTGTGTTGAAATTAACTTTACTTTATATGTTTTCTTAACTACAAGTGGTGAAAGGCAAATATGACATTGACATTCATATGTGATTACTGTAATATTGCACTTGAATAGTCAGTCAGTTTGTAACTTTGTGTTGTTCGCCAACGATGGCTACGAGATAACGGCTGGTATGTTAATCGGCTGGCAATCACACAAATATAGTGTTACACCTTACTTGGAGGAGTATATATGTCACACATTGGAATGTTGCAAAACTCCCATTCCACTTTGGGGTCCGTTGTGTAGCACCAAGGCATTCGTCGAAAGCAAACGGTGTTTGAGCAATAATTGTTATAGAATCGCGCAACACATCCATGTGGTTTGTGCGGCTGAAAAGAGGCAACGTATTATCTCACCGAAGCCTACCTTCTATCAATATCATACATGTTGGCCACATAGTATCGTTACTGTTCTCATTATTGTCTACGTAAATGGTACCAGAGCTGTAATTTCAAAAGGAGTGACACATATTCGTGGCTATTATTTGTCATACTCAGACGTTTTGAAATATTATGCGATTGATCTACCCTTTTATCTTGATGCGCATTTGAGCGTGAGCTATTTTTCGAAGGATTTATGGGCAATAGGCGTTTTTGTGTGATTGTTATTATCATTAAAGGCTACCACAATCGATCTTACGACAACTGCGCCAAACGCAGAACAAGTTGGCTGACCTTACGGGCTAACCATTTCTGACAAGTCCTCCCTGTTTTGGTTTTGGCTTTGGCTCCCATATATTCAGTACCACGTGACGTTACTCTACAGTCCAGCTTGTCTGTAACATCAGAAAAGACAACGACCTGACAACAACCACATTATTGATGGGACTAGTGGACAAAATCATATAACGTCATGAAAACGAAAGCTATCATAATTATACTTAAGTGTTTCATTATTCCATACGATTTCAAATCTGAGTGTTCAGCATGTACGAATAAACACTGATAATTAGTCATGTCGTGGATTATAGGGGTGACGCTCACGTCACAAAAACCGACATAGTTCAAGGGAGTTGTACTATAGTTTCTTGTATACCAAGTATACCTACGCTGATGTGAATTGTCGCCCAAACTAAACAAACATACCCCATAATTGGTTTAGTTGATTTTTAGGTATTGTAAATTTATGTCAATGGTATTGTATTTTATGTATACATATTGACTATTTGTCCGAAATCAATACACTACTAATTACTGAAACCAAGTTATCAGCGCATTGTCAACTGATGTGTTTCGAACATCGAAAGTACCATACGAGTCGCCGCGGCTGGTTATTGCTACATGCCGGATTTCGTAGGTGCCTTGCAAGTCAACTTGCCACCAGCTACCGACAGCTTCACGCGTATGTGTGCAGCTTCCATCGAACATAAGCGGGCTGGAATTTCCATCTACAGCATTCCACGATTCCAAAGAGAGACCATGCTGATGTGTAGACGACTGTTTCGTAGGCTTCCCAAGAGCCTCGTTACGAGAATACCCTGTAACCATTTATAAACATATGTATATAAATGAAATATATATATATATATATATATATATATATATATATATATATATATATATATATATTCCAAAATGCAGCTTAGGCAGAGAGGATTTTTACGATCTCAAAAACATGCTC
>JAODUO010000769.1:165000-245000 GCA_025642075.2 Ridgeia piscesae
TTACATAATGTGAGAATTGTCAACGTACCACACTGGACCACCGAATTTGTTACTACCACCTTCTTGATTTGATAAATTGCTTCCAAATCAATCAGCCACCATGGTTTCTTCTCAAAGGCTGTTTGCGTGCAGCTGTTCACCATCGCAACTTCTCTATCGCCATCAACAGCTTCCTTGGCAAATCGATCTAGTACTGTACTAGACTGCGATGCTGGCTTCCCCAGTGCCAAATTATTCGTCCAATCCAAATCCATCATCCGAAGTTTTACTGAAAATACATTGTGATTTTCACTACATTGATCTTTGGCATTATGTGACCTAATATATATAAAACGGTCAATGCTGTCATGCCGAAAGCAGTATGCTAGCTCTGTCTACGAGAATACAAGGTCGCTACCGGTGTCACGGGCTAATAAAACTCCACAGGAACGCCAAAACACACGGAAATGTTTCAGTTCTCTTAGTCCTCATTTTCACTTGCTAGTGCCATTTTGGAAATGCCCTTGTCATCGGTGCAATATATTTCTTCTAAAAGGATATGGTGACCGCTTCACTAAGGTAAAGAACTGTTAAAAAATCATTATTAAATAACATCCTGTGTTAAATTAGGTTTTTTCAAAAAGCAAATATCCATTACCGTAATAACGAGAACACTATTTCCTTGACACACTATAGAGACAATGTCGCTCTGGCGCGTTGTGGTGTTGACAACTTTCATGTATTCAAGATTGCTTTTATGGATCAAAATAGATTTTAACCTAAAAACATTGGGATGAAGATTTCTTCACAATCTATATAATAAGTTGGACTGCGATAAACAATCTTACCACGGAGCCCATATATTTTAACTTCACACAGTGTAAGGACGGCTGCTTTCTGTCCGGTTAATCTGATTCTGACCACACTGCCTGTTACGCTTGGCCGACACGATATGAATTTTGTTTCACCCAACTTCAAAGCTGCTTTCACAGTTGCACACTTCTCAACCCGGGAAGAATGTGAGGATAACGTCTCGATCACAAAGTCGTGAAGAGTATCCGCTGTTATAATAATACACAACATACATATTGATAACATTATCATGTCACTTTGTTGTTTGTAGTGATGGTACAAAAACAATATGGCAACCAAAAACATTACGAAGAAAACTGAGAAAGGGGCCTTTAATTATCATACAACTGTATATTGTACATATCAGTATGTAATGTTTTACTTTGATGTGGTTTAAATGGCAACTGGTAATATGCATGGTGTTAGTATGTAATAGTTTTCATAGTTATCATACGAGAGAGAGAGAGAGAGAGAGAGAGAGAGAGAGAGAGAGAGAGAGAGAGAGAGAGAGAGAGAGAGAGAGAGAGAGAGAGAGAGCAGAGAGAGAGAGAGATAGAGAGATAGAGAGAGAGAGAGAGAGAGAGAGAGAGAGAGAAGGGGGAGGGAGGGAGAGAGACAGAGAGCGAGAGAGAGAGTGAGGGAGGGAGGGAGGGAGGGAGAGAGAGGGAGGGAGAGAGAGAGAGAGGGAGAGAGAGAGAGAGAGAGAGAGAGTTTGCATATTCGCAAAACAATTTACGAACACAGAGACAACAAACACAAAATCACAAATTTGACAAGATATTCGAGAGAGAGAGAGAGAGAGAGAGAGAGAGAGGGAGAGGAGAGATGTGAGAGAGAGAGAGAGAGAGAGAGAGGGAGGGAGGGAGGGAGGGAGGGAGAGGAGAGGAGGGAGGGAGGGAGGGAGGGAGGGAGGGAGGGAGGGAGGGAGGGAGGGAGGGAGGGAGGGAGGGAGGGAGGGAGGGAGGGAAGGAGGGAGGGAGGGAGGGAGACATAGAGAGAGAGGGAGGGAGGGAGGGAGAGAGACAGGGAGAGAGAGAGAGAGAGAGAGAGAGAGAGAGAGAGAGTTTGCATATTCGCAAAACAAATTACGAACACAGCAAACACAAAATCACAAATTTGACAAGACATTCGAGGACATTAATTAAATGTTCACTGAAATGTCAGCAGGTTTAAAATGTCGGTGGTTATTATTTCGACACTAAAGTTGTATTATATACAGTGTAAAACAAACAACTGTTGGAGACGCACGGAAGGATCGTTTAACATCATAGTAAGCAATACAATCCGCTCAGGTTACTTATATTTAACCATTAATGTAGCGAGAATGTACCCTGTGTGTAATGGGTATATATAAATACCTCATTATGTATATTAATACTCTACAACAGTAGTGACTTACAGCCTATGTCGCCCCTAGATGTTAGGAGTACAGCTCGAATGTCGTACACGACTTGCAGGTCAACCTGCCACCAACTGCCTTTCCGTGACAGCGTCTGCGAACAACTGTGATGGTCAAAGACTGGGTCCGAGTGGCCGTCAACTGCTTTGGATGCGGCACTATTCGGGGTCGCCGTTGAAGATTGTTCCGTAGGCTTCCCACGAGCCCGGTTTATCATCAGTTCGCGATCAGTGTTTTCTGGAATTACACAGATAAATTTTACACATTGTACAAATTAATCTTAGTTGTGTGTGTGTGTGTGTGTGTGTGTGTGTGTGTGTGTGTGTGTGTGTGTGTGTGTGTGTTTGCGTGTGCGTGTGCGTGTGTGTTTGTGCGTGCGTGCGTGTGTGTTTGTGTGTGCGTGGGTGTGTGCGTGTGCGTGTGCGTGTGCGCGTGCGCGTGTGTGTAACACCAATGTATCACAATTTATGTGTATCTATGATGTATTAATGTAACGTATACATTTCTGCTTAAACGCTTTTTGCTGTATGTCTTGATAGGTTGGACAAATGATAAATCTTACTGGGAAAGCCGTACACTTCCACTTCGCATAATGAAAGCACCCCTTTTTTCCGTAGCCTGATTCTGACTCTGTCGCCAGACACACCCGGTGCACAGCGCACGCGAAAGGTCTCGCCATCTGCCCGAGGTTCTGAACGGTCTGCGCATAACTTTGTTCTAGTTGGATGTGACAACAGCGTTTCTATTACGAAATTGGTAAGCCGATGTCCTGTTACAAAGAAAAACAGACACGTTGCATTACAACAATCAATATACTATAAAAGTAATATAAATCATCATAGTGTAATATTTCTTCTTTTAAGCGTCGATTCCATTTACAGAAATCTGACAATAAAGTTACATATCATTTTTATTTGAAATTGATATAACGTTTCACACTACTATTGTTGTTCTAGTCGGATGCGACAACAGCGTTTCGATTACGATATTGGTAAGCCTGTTAGAAACAAAAACAGGCACATTGCATTAAAACAATCAATATACTATATATAATATAAATGTCAATCATCATAGAGTAATTCTAGCAGAAACAACAGTATTAACTACTGGTTTTCGCGGCAATCCAAACTAGCATTTCCGTTATTTCTACTTACCCTTGGAATCGCCTCGATTCGTTATCACTACCTCAGCAATCTCGTAGACTGACTCGAAGTAGACCATCCACCAAGAAGGAGGTTTCCTTAAAGTAACCGTACAACTATGTTGCTTCAATGCGGTAGCTTTGTTGCCATCAACCGCGCGAGTAGCACCGTATGTACGGTAGGTGGACGACTGCTCGGCTCGTTTTCCCCGAGCAAGGTTATTCGTATTGTCTTCAAGAGGCCCGACTAAAACGAATAATGCATTTGATTTTGACGTGTATACCTTACAGGATACAGTAACCCACGGATATAACGAATTGCATGTGACCGGTCAGGATCTTCGCAAAATGCATGATATCTGAAATATTACCAACTTGTAAAGTTATTTGTTCGTAAAATAAATAAGTTTACATTGAGGATTATGCATAAGAACATACAGCTAAACAGCTTTTCAGTTCGCACATAATAAAATCAAACATGCAGTAATAATAATAATGATTTTTTATGCGCCAATATCATCGAAGGTCAAGTGCAGTGGCGCAACAAAACCAAAGGATTAGCCAATCTGGTAATAGTAAACAATGCGCGAGTCGTCGACGGATAGATGAAGATGCTACGAAGCTAAGGAGGATAGGCAGAATTTAAGAGATAGGTTTATTTAAACATTCAATTAAAAAATCTTTATTTAGCAATTATTTAATTCGAGTAATGACTTGTGATCGTGTTTCTTCGATCTAGTTATGAGACGAGCAGCAGCGTTCTTTACTCGTTGTAGTATGTTGAGAAGATGATCGGTAATCGCATCCCGTAAAGCAGAAAGTGTATTCTTGACGTGTGGCACACCCATCATAATGGCTTCATTTTGTTCAGAATTGGATTTAAGTTTATTCATGCGCATCTATGCTTGTATTTCAACGCCACATGTTTGTATGCGGTTCACAGCCTATCCCTCTCCGTCCTCTCGCCCAAGAATACCTTCTACTTATAGGAGCCATATCAGTGACAGGTGTTGGCGATCATGGCCCAGCATTATAGTGTGTTGGTCCTAGCACTTCAGTTGCGCTCCTACCATAACATGTTGACAGACTATATATTACTTTTGTATTTGCTGGCATTCCTTTTGATATTTTTCCTTCAATATTTTCAGTTGTTACTAAATGTTCTAACTTTTTCATTCTGATTATATCCCCTACAGATTGTGATTATCTTGTTCTAACTATAAATTACCTTTTAAGGGGATTAATAAAATACATTTTATCTTATCTTAAACATCTTTCTTTTGTAGTTGGCTATCCTTAGGATATTCTTTTCTGTCCAATTCATATTTCAGTTACTTCGCTGGTGCGTTGCATGCGTTTATTCAAGAGTCAAATATGCTTGAAATCAATTAATAAGAAACTTATAATCATGTATATATATATATATATATATATATATATATATAATGGTCAGTTCTTATATAGCGCAGCATCCAAACCTCAGGATTGCTCAAAGCGCTTTACACTTTACTTCCATGGCAGAATTGTTCAATCAGACACCATCTCAACTTCTCTGGGAAGCATCAAGTCATATGCTACAATTAATGCGCGAAGGCTGCTCGTACCACTTGTCTATAGCCAGGTGCTCATTTATACAAAACCGTGATACAACTGAGTGAACTGGAGCAATGAAGAGTGAAAAAACATGCCCACTGCAGCACAGGATTCGAACCCTGGTCCGCTTAGTCGAGAGTCCGGAGCTCTACCCCTGAGCCACTGCGCTCTACTCAGGGCCACTGCGCTCTACTCTGGGCCACTGCGCTCTACCTCTACACGATATATATATATATATATATATATATATATATATATATATATATATATATATATATATAACAATACGCTATTTGAGATGTTATTGTTTTAACAAGTAGAAAAAATGTAATCGTTATTGTAATAATTGATATTAGAAACCGATTCTCCATATGTGCAACAATCTTCGCTAAACTATTATTATATCAATGCCATATTACAAATCAGTCTTACCATAGTCACCATAGACTTTCACTTCACACAAAGTTAAAGTTCTGCTGTTGGTCCCAGCAAAGAACCTATGATTTTTAATCCGGACGACATTTCCTGTCGCACCAGTCGGTCCAAAGATTCTTCTTGTTTCCCCCAGTCCAAAGGTTGTCCTCACATCAGCGAAAAGGTAACTGGACTTGGGCGTTGATACGTCGATGCGGAATATTTCCAGTCGATCGACTGGGGAAAAAATGACAACATATAATAGGGTTCAAACTACCTAACAACATGGTCGAATCGATAAAGCCATAAACAAGATCTTTTAACTCTTCTGACATATTGCTATATTCTAAGCACAACTGTTCAGGCGCCAGGTTTCAGAAGAACCGCCAGCGGATGCAATTGGAGGTTTGGTAACCTCCCTAAACTACCCTTTCAGGACCTCCCCTGAATACCTGAATATCGTTGTTCTGTGGTCAGATACAATCGAATACGTGTGTGCGTGCGTGCGTTTGTGTGTGTATGAGTTTGTGTGTGCTTGCTTCTTTGCCTTGCAAACCATCGAGCAATATTACATGGCTATTGTCGAAAGTGCGTAAGTGTAGCTAACACATTTCAGCGCATAATATTTAAGAAAATCACTACTACAATGATGACACCACAAGAAACATACCAGAGTTGTCACTGGTGCTGGTTATCACTACCTCGCGGATCGCGTATAAGGCTTGCAGGTCCACCTGCCACCAGCTGCTTCGATACTGCTTGCTAGGTCTAGACGTTTTTGCACAGCTTCCTTTGATCAATACTGGGTCTGAGTTTCCATCTACAGCCTTCGAAGATGCATGTGTTTGATCCTGGCCAAACTGTTTAGTAGGCTTCCCAAGTGCCAGGTTGTCAAAATACGATCTTCCAGGATGTACTAGAAGCACAGACAGGAGTCAATGATTGTGTGGCTGATGTAGAGTAAGTACTGGTTAACATCCATATTTTCTTCATACATACTGAAAGCACTGATATGTGGTGTCACACACGTTAGCATAAATGTTGCTCAGTTTAAATGATAAATAACGAAACCATGGAAAATGGGCCAAGAAGACATGAATTCCTGTGTAATATAATGTGAATTTATAACAATTAATCATGGTTTTGGTGACGGAAGTAGCATTTTGATAATGTTTAGTGGAGACTGTAATACACATGCCAGTGCCGAAACTCCTTAACATAAAATATTCAGGTAGATCGTTTCGCGAAGATTATATACCAGTATAGTAATCCATGCATATGCTATTAAAAATACAGTTTTTGTCAGTGCTACTATACTATATAGGCCAATTTCCGGTGGTTGTAGAAACCGTGCTGAACATTTATTGAGCTGCAATGTCTCATGTACAAATAGGACCAGATTCTAGTTTCTACTTCTTTGATGGCGTAAATCCGATGGACCTTCGACCGAAATCAAATAAAATTGAATGTATTACAACTCTACAATGGGTGCATATCAAATCAAGGCGAATAACACATAAATAATGTAGCAACTTACATCATCCAAGGAAGCAAGCTTTGTTGATTCAAAGATGCGACGTTTGTTTCCAAATATTTACAAGAACATAAAGAGAATAAACGATGTGTCAGTCACATATTGTAATTACATTTCAATTAGTTCAGTGTACCATCTGAACAAAAATGACATCATTAATGAAAATAAATACAACGCATACAAAATAAAAAGCGATATATATATATATATATATATATATATATATATATATATATATATATATATATATATATATACTATAATATGTAAATACAGACACTATTTATTTATAGAACGTTGTACAGAAACTGGCATTCATCAATTTGTGTATATCGATAGCTATTTGATAATAAGCTTGCTTAGTAATGAATACTGTTGTATCTTATAGTATACCTATGCTGTGTGTGTTGCCATACACCTTCACTTCGCACAGTGTTAGAGGTCGACGCGCTGAATCTGTATTTCGGATTCTGACGATACTCCCTGTGATGCCAGGTTCTTTGAAAAAGCGTTTTGTCTTTCCTATTTGCAATGTTGTCGTTATATGAGCGAATGTTTCGAACCGTGCCGAGCGCTTAGATACTTCAATGCAGAAATTTGCCAGGATGTCTTCTGAAAATGAAACAATGTGCATGCAAAATATACATGTTTCCAATGACAATATCATTATAACCGTGAATGCTTCCCAGAAAAATCGGAATGGTGACCGATTGCCATTTCTATGAGACTTTTGTAGGTATCCACTTACTATATGTTTTATCCATCTGAATTTGAATATTTACAGTGTAAAACCCCGAGTCTGGTTGGTCGGCGATGCTTGTTCAGTCCCGGGATGGATTGCGTTTTGGATGGGAAAGAATGTGGGTGGGTGAGGGGGGCTGTGTTGTCTATGGGAGGTACATGAAATGTCCAGCTGACAGGCTAATACCTTGCAATGCAGATGTTGTTGGGGATGAATATGATACGGGGAAGTCCGTTCCACTGTGATATTGTTCGAGAAAGAAGCTGTATTTGTAATAATGATGTGAGGTGGATATGTGTCTGTATTTGTATGGGTGGTTAGAGCTTGCTTGGCGGTGTTCGGGCTTGAGTTGTTGGTTGGGATCTATGTCTATGACTTCATTGGTGATTTTATACATAATGGTTCCCTCTGTTCTAGGGTTGGCCAGGAGAGGGCAGACGCACAGCTCTTGATAGATTGGGGTACGGATGATACGTTTCTCTTGATAAATTCAGGTTTGCTATTTGCTTTACTGACGATCTTGTTGATGTGGGGGTTCCTGGAGAGGATGCTTGATATGTTTATCCCGAGGTATGTTGTTACTGGTACGTTTTGTATTTGTGTTTTGTTTGTAATGCTGAGCTATTTGTGACTAGTAGAATCTAAAGAAGGTATTATTTCGAATGAATAACAATTATGCATGCAGTATTGTTAATATGCATAAGCTACTTGTTGTCGTGTGATTAGACAACTATGGAATAAAGGCTGGTCAAGTAACTTTCGTAACAAATGTTATTGAAATTATGCCTAGTTAAACTGCACCAATATATCTAAATCTTCATCAAATTTCATAATTTACATATGTTACCTTGCCACTAATACGGAGTGGAGAACGAGAGCTAAATATAGAGAGAGTGTGAAGATTGGTGGAGACAGCCGTGCATGGTTAATCAGTGGTAAGAACAAAATGTCATTCCATGTCAGATGAACAACTTTTCAGGCAACTCTCTCAGCATTGGCAGATTTTTATATATCAAAATATGCACCTAAAACGATTTTCGAAATGTTGGCAAATTTCTAAGTTTTTACAACTGTTATCATTTTTTAAAGACTTTCAATATGTATAACAGGACTTGGACATTTCAAGTGCGTGATGAAAAGAAGAGGAGATATGGTACCTGCATGTTGAGGTTTTGTTTATTTTGGCTCTTGTTTGCGAGATACCCATTACTGCCTAATGTTTACTTTCAGGTCCCACAATAATCTAGTTGTTATTCCAAAAGATCACTTACAATGTCTGATCAATTACAATGCGTGTTTACATCACTTATCTTCAACTAAATGGACAAATAATTTGACATACACAAATACTGTATATACCAGGGGTATGTATCATTTAATGTGTTTACATAAGCTAAATGTATGCTGGCAACCAGTAAACAAATTGTGTATATATAATAACGTTACGTAACTAGGAAGTGACGTAACTGTAAATAGGCGCCATTGCTATCAGTACAACCGAAACCGCTGACGGGAAATATGTTATGGATTAACCAAAAACACTACGCACATCGCAGCAATAACCAAATGGATACAATTAAGGTAACTATGAGTACTGTATTATGGTACAATTTGATATTGATATTATAATTACCACCGCAAGGAATGACAAATCTAGCCACCAACGGATTTAAGCTGCAGCGTGAACCTTTTATTCTCATCATAACCACTGCGGACCGATAGCGATGGAAAGTGCAACGTTATCATTATAATCTTCGTATCTTGCCCTTTAGGGATAACACATGAACGGGAAGACGCAATGTTTTTGTTTGGCCAACTAGCCAATGTATGGTAATTGTCCTGCTACGACTCGATGATGACCTACTCATGGTGCCATCACATTACTAATTCGTTCTAGTTTCTTCTCCCGCTGACAACATTCTAATAGCCCTGTATGTACAGTGGTTACAAAGGTTTTATTCGACATCATTCAACTATTTAGCATTTATTCAGAACAGTCTCGCCAAGCCGACCTTTCCGTGCTGGTATTGATGGTAGTCTTTGTCAGATGACGGTTCACGCCGCAGACCAACATTAATGTGGCTTCCTTGTCACGTTCACGGGATATACAATTCCCCAATAATGTGAGCCAGTTTTAACGCCGATTACCATGCATCCCCTGAACTTGGGTCGCCGGCCTGCCAAGCGGATGTGGTACCCACAATCGCCTGCTCTCTTCACACACCGATGACTGAATAATCGGCATAAATGCTCTCGAATTTACAACTATTTCAAACACAATTACAACATTCAACCACCCCGCCGTATCCGTGGGACATCACTAAGTTTCTCAGTATTTAAAATAAAAAAGTCATTTTCACTCAAGCCATGTGCTGATTGCGATTACAATAGTGCAAGTACCAAAACTAGCTTTTACCCATCATGGAGCACGTAGTAGTGTCGCCACACGGTGAACTGATGACTACAACATTCTCTAAGGTAGGAAAAAGACCTTTTAACAAGCTAGCATAGTAACTATAGGTGAACTACCCTCCGTTTTTTGAAATGCACAAACCAAAATATCGGTTGACCTGAAGCTTATGGTCCCAGCCAAGGAAGCGAAAAACGAGGCGTGTAGACCGCGGCACCTTGGGGGAGATACAATTATAATAAACACATGCACGCACGCACGCACTCACGCGCACGCATTTATTGCTACACCTTACTTGGAGCGGCATTCCGGTTACACATCGGAATGTTGCAATAGTCCCACGTCTTTCTGGGGTCCATTGTATAGCACCAAGGCATTTGTTTAATGCAAATGGTGTTCGAGCAGTAATTCTCAAATGGAGCAACACATCCACTTCTAGTTGGGTTATGTGGCTGAAAAAGACGCGTTAGTTCAGTAATGCCTTCTAGCCATCGATAATTTGCTAAATAGCAAAGGCATTGGTAGTGGCAATGCAGTTTACTGTGATATAAACGTATATTGGGTATAACGGGACTTAACTGTGTAATAAATTATATTTCTAAGAGTATTATGGTTATCACTATTTTAAAATTATTATTAACTATTGACTGGAATTGTATTAATTACCATTACAGCAACGGTGAATTGATGCAACGCAACAGGGAAATACTCATGAGTTTCTACTTCAACGCTCCCCTATTCCAACCAACCATTATAGCCCATGGGCCATGTGAGATGTCGGTTCCATCTAGGTGGCAAGATATAATTTAGCTTTTTGTAATTTGAGGTACTTTGCCGGTACAGTAAACAACATCTGAACTGGGTATATAATATATAAGTGACACATTAGTTAAGCCAGAGTCACCTAAACATATGAAAATCAACAACCCCAACTAAAAGATTAAGAAATTATCGTTAAATAAATAAACGAAAAGCAAGATTACACAATGTGATCTTAGTGACAGAACTATTTTTATTATATATTAGAACGTGTAAATCCTCAAAGAATTAAAATAAACATAACTGGAACGCTACAACAATAATTATATATCGCTTTATATGCGACACGAGTACCTTCAAGAAGAGTGGGAATGTGTTAACACATCCCCAACAATTGTCAAAAAGGCGGATAACAAAACACGTTGGTGAAAACATCTGTACCCTCGATAAGTCCAGGTGCGTCGATCCGGTTTTAAAAGTGGGGGGATGGGGGACCAATTTATATATACAGTGGTGTACATATATGTATATAATTTATATGTATGTATGTATGTATGTATATATATATATATATTTAAATATTATATAATATATATATTATATGTCACACACACACACATATAAATATTAATTGCTAAATATAAAACATAATTCATTGTTGAACTGGTGCTAATTCTAAAATAAACAAAGGCCTGTATGTTATGCTATTTAAAATAGTTATGTTTGCAATACATATCCAATCACTGAACATTTGGAGGGTAAACTTTGGACCCAACACTGCTTGCCTGATTCATAGAGTAACAATATGCAGAGGTTACAGGGGTGCCTGTGTAGGACTTCCCGATCCCACCTTTTGGCAAAGTAGTTTGTCATCACTGAAATGGGATCAAATTACACAAAGTGCAGAAATCCGCTGGTTCCGCCGTTGGCGATATAAGCATCCACCAGGACGACCAGGCTGCAATCCAAGGGGTGAGAGGGGAAATAAATTAATCATCTATAATGTGCTTGATGGCTAGTGCCTATTCATATATAAAACAATGGTGCAAAAGGTCAGAGCCCGGCATGATCAATATTTAATGGACTAAAATCAAGTTGCGGGCTGCGGCCAACTAACCAATTTATCTAGTGATTTTCCACTGGGTAGTTGGAAGTTTATATCTGTACTCGTGTACTTTTTTATTAATGTTACTACTAGACCGATATAGGGATTTTAAGAGAGGGGAGTGATCAGTCTAGCTATATATGCCTATACATTTGTTTTATGAACTGAAAAAGTGTGAGGACATTTCCTATGCTGTCCCCCTCAGGCTGAAAAGTGGGGGACGCGTCCCTCTCATCCCCCACCGATCGACGCCCATGCTGTGTAGAACTTCCCAATCCAACATTTTGGCAAAGAATCTGTCATAACTCAAATGGGAATAAGTTACACAAAGTGCAGGAATCCGCCGCTTCTGCCGTAGGCGACAAGCACCAAGCAGGCGAGGGGTGAAAGTGCAACACAGCGGTGCAGCCCGGCATGATGATTATTTACTAAAGTAAGATCACGTTGCCCGCTGTGGCCAGGCCCAGCCAAGCAATTTATCTAGTCGATGTTTCTAATGGATGGTCGGAACTTCATATCGCGAGTTTATTGTCTAGCTACTAGTCCTCTGTAGCGGCTTTTTAGAAAGAGGAGTGGTGAGTCAAGCTATATGCCCCGCAATGTTTCTGAACTGAAAAGCGGGGGGGCAATTCCTATGCTGTCCCCCACGCTGAAAAGTGGGGGACGCGTCCCCCCAAGCCGTCCCCCACCGATCGACGCCCGTGGATAGGTCAATAGCTTCTTGTTCTCCTATTTCGAGTGTTTTGCTTCAGACGGCATTTTTGTCTAAATGAATTTTAATTGGATTGGATATGTATTTACATTAACTGCTGCTTTGACATATATTGCTGACGTTGCTTCACATATGGGTGAGTTATTTAACATTGTACCTACCAACTGTCAAAAACAACGGACCATCCTGCTTTCCGTGGTTCTTTGTCAGCCCATGGCTGATGTTCTCACATTACCAATAACTTGCTCAAGGTTTGAACTTCGCGGACATATAGAATATTTCATATCTGTCGATATAATTATATTTCATTTGAATTTTTTAAATATTGAAAACTTTTAAAAAGCAAAATTAGTTTTGGTATTTCAACCACTATAGCTGTAGCAAAAAAATGAAAATGTGATTTGATTGTTTAGAACATATAATGTTTGGGTGTGCATTTATGTATTCTACGCATACGTGAAATGTGAGTATATTCTATTTGATATTTGTTAATCTTTTGGGTGTGTGAAAGTTTGCTATTTTGTTCTGCAACGCCTTAACTATGTGTTTCCCATTTTTTTTAAACATTACAGATTTTATCGTATATAGGGGAGAGTGTTGCATAACCGGATGGTGAGGCATTATTTGTCTTTTTAATGTTGTGTGTTTTGAAATAAAATGAATTAAATTGAGGCAATATCGGGTGGCTCGGGGAACCATCTGGCGTATACAATTATTGCGTAGGCCATGGCTTTCATATGAGATATCGCCACACCATTCTGCGAGAACATGACAACTCATCTATCGTGGAAAGTTTTTATTTGGGCGTTAGCGGTCTTATTTTGACACACTCCATGAATTGCCATTTCAGAGGAACATAGGTTATCGTAGTGGGCAACAAGGTGCAATGTATTAGTCAGTCATGTGAACTCGGTGGGCGATAATATGGGTTTGGGACCTCGGGGCATAAGTGCAATGTTATGTCACTTCTTTTAAGAGCATGATAAGCTGTCCAAAAGCGCCGTCACTGACATTCTGCCATTTCATATATCCGCAAATTTCACCGCCGGTTCATATAATGCACAACTCTTAAATACGCATTAATACACAAAGTTCTATCAATCAGATGCCATAGATATTGTAATAATATATAATTGGATAGTTGGGCACTATAAACATCAAGTCAAGGATAGTTCGATTTTTCCTAACGTCCGTGACTAGCCGAAACCTCTTAGTATAAGTTCAAGTCATAAGCATGGATATTTCAACCCAAATAACCTGGCATGACAGATTAAAGTTTATGAGATACTGTTCATATTAGTAGGAATTATTACGAACATAGTGCGATCCCGAAAACAATTGCTTTAATGTGGTGGAAAGCTACACTATACACTGATATTTTTATTGTTGTTATTTCAAAGAAATTTCGAAATCGCATTACGTGACGCCTACATTACATTTTGGCTTGCTAAATAATTACCAGCCGAATCGGACTCAAACACAATTGTAGATATTCTCAATAAAATGCTAAATGCATTACAAATTACTAATAGCATTATCATGCAAGATGAGATGTGTAAACCGAATGAAAATACGCCTATGGGTAGACCGAATCGCTAGCTGATTGACCTTTGAATCTGTCCATTGCTGACATGTCTTTCCTCTTCTGGTTTTAGCTGTGGCTCCCATGTATTCCTTTCCTTCTGCGGTGACTCTACAGTCCAGCTTGTCTGTAACATCAATAGACCAGGTAATACCGAAGTGAAAATATATTATCCCGAACGAAACCCGGAAGTCCCGAAGGGAAACTGGATTGATGGGCAGATTAATTATCGCCATGGGAGTTGATTTTGGGAAGCAGGCAATAGGGCGTGCAAGTCTCGCGCGCGAAAACGAGGCTGGGGGCAGTTTGGGCAGGAGGTCCATATACTCCATGTTAACATATAGGACTTTGTTTTGTTTTTAGTCGTAATAATCGAACTGTTCCGAAATAGCGTATTTCAGTTATATTGTCCGAAGGATTATTACAAGCAGAAGCAATAGAACACTTTGCCAGTGACAATGGTCACGGAAATCATGAATTTTAATCGATTATTATGGTGGTTGCCATGGCAATAGCGGCAAGTACTTGTATTTGGCGATCTTGACTAATAATGAAGTGTCAGTTTTCGCGCAGTATAACCTGTTTGGGCCATGTGTTATGATTATGTGCATTTAGACAACTAGTCAGATATAAGTGCTTATCGAAACCACAACGTACAGCAATGTAAAACGCAAATTCCGTAAAAGACACCTGCGGTCTAACATCGTGTCTATTATCTGCACAACGTAAATCGCTATGTGGCTATGATAGTGTGATAAACTCAATATTAAATCGGACATTTACGATAAGAAACGTATAACACAAGATATTTATGAACTGGTTTTCCTTGTATTCATCAGTCGGAAGTTACAACTGCCATCCATCGTTAGAATATTATTCTTGTGTCGAGTCCCCAACTAGTCTCGCTTAGTCCCCAATAAGCTCCAGTCGCGCGGAGTCACGCCATGTATCGTGACCCACTTGCAGGCTCTATATGTCGTGCGTAAAATTACAAATGGAAACACATTGTACGAACTTGATAAAGTTAATTCCCCTGAAATGTCAATAATTGTCTTCATGGTATTAGTACAAAGACATAGGTATGCCCATACCAGATGGCACTGTTTAATGATATTATGAAATTATGACCTGTCACAAGTGCAATACTAAGAATGAAATACATCTAATTAAATACGCCATCAAATGCGCCGTCGGATTCAGGTATTTAAATGGTATCGTCATGATGCAGAAAGTAATTCGGATGTGGGGGTATATATAATGAACATTCATTATCAGTCAGTTTTGCGAAATTCATGTATTATTGTTGCGAAAAGTGTTTTATATGAATCGGTGAGGTTAATGAGTTAAATTTAGCGCTGAATCGTTGAAACCGCAGATTGGCTGCCTAATGATGCCACAGGATGTCATGAACCGAGTTCAAAATGTACTTAATTTCTCCCAGATAGACCGAAAAATATACAAATTTCTTCAAAGGATTCTGGTAGCCTATTACCTGGTCTCGTCAACGATCTTAGTCCACTGCGAATCCGGTTCATTCATGCCCACAAGTGTTATGTTCAATAATGCGCAATCGGCTTATTTTAAAGACCTCGGACCGCAAGGTATTTTCTTACTAAAATAATGCGAATGTATGTTGCTATAATGTAGCCTGATAATGTGACGTTTGCTGGGGGAAAAGGAGAATACCAGACAGTGTGTCGTTTCATCTGCGGACTCATTAAAGGAATCTTTAGGAAACGAAAGTGTTCGCATCCCATGCAAATTGCAATTTAAAAGAGATCCATTGGTAATATAAAACTGTTTGTAATGTACATAATTATTTTATTAAATGAATACTCCTATTTCATGTAACCATATGCCTTCATTTCATTAGAATATCTATATAAAATCTAAACCCGATAACAATACATGTTTGTTTTTCTCAAATCCGACAACATTGGTAGAAATAACAACGTAGGTGATAACCAAGGTTGTTATTTCGTTGTTATCAACGTAGGTGATAACAGACAACTGGAAATACTGCGTGAAGAATTGCGTACACAGCGGCAAGGACATCCATCAAATGGTTCAATGCCATATGTGGCAGGCGTGGGTGCACCCGGGGTGTGTGGGTGAAGACGATAAGGACATTATAGGCATTTGGTCCTGCACGTCCTGTCGTATGCTACCGACACTCGTAGAGCGTCTACTCGAGAAGACGTCCATACTGGAATCGCTGGTCGTCAAACTCGAATGGTCAAACCAGCAGCTTGTCTCCTTGATGGGTGAGCAGAGCCAAGAAATACGAGGTCTGCGAGAAGACATAGCAACAAGCAAGCGTCAAGACGGCGAGGCCGACGCCAACGATGGGGAACCACAGGCAGTGACACTGCTTGTGGGGAACAGCCGGCTACCTGATGTACGCGTTGATAAAACGTCCAGTGGCAACCCCATCAAGATTCGAAGGAAATCAGGCGCCACTCTCGCCGATATCGAACAAATGATCGATGACGCGGCTAAAACGGAAACTATCGACGAAATATTCATCGTTGGTGGTGCTCACGAAATAACGAGTGACGTAAGTGCTGTTAACATAAAAGAAAACATCGCGCATCGTTGAATCTGTCTCTCCCAGAACAGCCACCGAAACATAACAAACGCCAACATCAACAACAACATCGACACGTGTCAAACGCAACGAACCACGACCGATTGCAGAACGCAAGGGTGGCACCTAACGGTAAGTGGACAGTGGTCAAACGTCATACTCGTCTGTCGATGGACAAGTGTGCCAAATGCGGTGAGACGAACCATGTCACTGCCACCTGCAGACACCCTGACAAAGTGTTGTGTCGTCAATGCGGGGAACGAGGACATAAAGAAAAGCATCACTCCCGTGATAAGGAAATGGGCCTAAACGATCTGGGATGGAACTTTCCCTGAACCGAGAATTCTGATTCAACGCGGTTTTGTGTTCCGAATCCAACAGCGGACAAAATACGTAAATGGGATCTACCTTCCCTAATTAATTTAAATGCCAGATCTTTGAACAGTGAAAAAGTGGACGAATTGCATGTAACTGTAGCAACACATGATGTTTCAATTGTATGTGTTAGTGAGACATGGTTTAAAGACTATATGGATTCAAGTAGCCTTACTATGCAAGGGGTTTGCTTGGAGAGAAAAGATAGGGGTCATGGACAAGCCGATGGTGTAGCCTGCTGCATTAGAAATGATTTAATGTATAAGAGATTGAATGATATGGAGGTTCATGATTTAGAAGTAATGTGGATTAAGGTTATGCCAAAGAAAACGCCTCGAAAATGCTCATGTATAGCATGTGTAGCATGTTTATATTATACTCCAAAAACGGAGTATATGAAAATACGTGATCATTTCATCACCAACATTGACACGGTAATACGAAAACACCCAGAATGTGGTGTGATCATAACTGACGATGTCAACCAGTTGCGGGATAACTTTATGAAAACCCACTATAGATTTGTCCAAGTAGTTAATGTTGTAACACGTGGACAGGCGATATTAGACAAAATGTGGACGAATATGGAGGAGGTGTACACCCCGCCTGTTACTATTTCCGAACTGGGGTCATCGGACCATAACATGGTTTTGCTTAAACATAAAGTGAAAAACTCAGTTGATACTGGATGCGTGACACGGTTAACCGTAAGGTGTATTGGGCCAAACGAAAAAGCCACATTCAATATGGCTTTATCAGCCATCAAATGGGAACCCCTATTTAGGCTTGATTCATGTGCAGATCAGTATTCATATTATCAAACGGTTATCTGCAACCTGATGGAAATATGCTTTCCTACTCAAATTGTTACAAGGCATACGGCTGATAAGCCATGCGTCACAGACTGGTTCAGAGACTTAGTTCGTAAAAGACAGCGAGCTCACATGAATGGTGATTTGAATCAAGCAAAAATATTATGTAATAAGGTCAACGAAACTTAAGTATAATTTTTACCAAACACAAATTGCAGCAATGCATGAATCGGGATCCGACGATTGGTGGAAGCATATGCAAACAATAATGGGACTTAAAATAAATGGCAAATCATGCATGCAAGGTCTAGCTAACAAAACAACGGATGGTGATTGTGGCTTACTGGCCAATACAATGGATGATTTCTTTGTGTCTGTGAGTGACCATTTGCCTCGGTTAAATAATAGTCACAAGGTGTTCGACGTTAACGAGGAACTGCCGAATCAGTATGTGATAAGCATATGTACTACTTTTAAAGCCTTGGAGAGTGTTAAAGCCAACAAGGCTACTGGGCGTGACATCATCCCTGCATAGGTGTTAAGAAATTATGCAAATGTTCTCGCCCCTCCATTAACTGCTATTTTTAACAATTCACTAAGAGAAGGTGTACTCCCTATGGAATGGAAAATGGCCAATGTAATACCGTTGCCAAAAACAAGCCCCCCTGTGTCGATTGAAAAAGGCATTAGACAGAACAGAATTACATGACAATTAAATCGGAAAAATCAAAAGAAATAATCATTAGTTTTGCACAAGATGGCAATTTCAGAAGCACTATCCCGAATATAAAGATTATGGGAGGGGTATAGGACAAGTTTGCCATGCCAAACTATTAGGTGTGACCATTTCTCAGGATCTGACATGGAACAAACACGTGAATAATATTGTGAAAAAGGCTGGTAAACGCTTGTACATATTATATCAGTTAAAGCGTGCAGGGTTTACACAGAAAGATCTGGTCAGTGTAAATGTTAGTGTGGTGAGACCAGTTCTAGAATATGCATGTCCTGTATGGCACACTAACTTGCCCCAATATTTGTCTGACAATATTGAAGTTATACAAAAAGGGCACTAAAATGTATTTTTCCTGGATTGGGTTACGCGGAAATACTTAGACGTGTTAACCTGGATACGTTGAATGTAAGACGGGACAGCATTTGTCAAAAATATTTTGATAAAATTAAAGTCGGCACACACAGATGAAATTATCTGCTGCCTGACAAAAGACATACCGAATATAATATTAGACAACAAAATGTGTACCCGTTTCCAGTTACTAGAACGAATAGATTCTGTAACTCCTTTATACCGTGGGCTTTATACAACTGTCAGTAAAAAGGCTATTAATACGGTATGATTTGCGGTATCAAATGTATTTCTATTGTATTTGTATGATGTTTTGATGAGTTAATTGTAACCTATTGTAATGTCAATCCAACTCAGTTGAGTTGCTAATAAAACTTGTGTTATTATTATTAACTGCAGTGTCAACTGGTGTGTTTCTAACATCGAGCGTACCGTATGCGTCGCCGCGGCTGGTTATTACAACCTGCCGGATTTCGTAGGTGCCTTGTAAGTCAACTTGCCACCAGTTACCAATAGCTTCGCGCGTATGTGTGCAGCTTCCATCGAACATAAGCGGACTGGAAATGCCATCTACAGCATTCGACGATGCCAATGAGAGACCATGGGGATGTGTAGACGACTGTTTGGTAGGCTTTCCAAGAGCCAGGTTTTCAGAGAAGCCTAAAATCAATACGTTATGTTGCTACAATTGTCTCCTCAAGATTCTTCATCGTCACTTGAATTACGATTCAAAACAGATGACAATGTTTGACTACGGATATTTGAGCGTGCTATTGAGTATGTGATCCGCAAGTTAACCGCCTGAAATCAGTTATGTTTGCTCCAATTCACTCAGCTGTATAAATGAGTATCTGGTTATAGACAGTGGTGTAAATGTGTATGAGCTGCCTTCGCGCATTAATTGCAGCATATGGCTGGATGCTTACCAGAGAAGTAGAGATGGTATCTGATTGAACAGGTCTGTCAGGGAAGTAAAGTGTAAAGCGCTTTGAGCAGTCCTGAAGACTGGATACCGCGCTATATAGACTTTTTTTAATAAAGATATGATGACAGCCATTAAGCTGACATCGTGCATGAGAACATTGATTAACGATGTTTATTTTCTCAGCTTAATGACTATTATAACAGGGCGGCGCTGTTGTATTAACAGAGTACTCTGCGTTTTGCCTTACCGCGGATTCCAAACACTTCAACTTCACACAGCGTCAGCATCTGTCTAGTGCTCGTCAGTCGGATCTTTACGATATTACCAATGGCGCCTCGCATACACGATATTCGCCGTGTTTCGGCTGTCTTTAATCGTCCGGTAACACTGGTGCATTGGTGAGTATACCGATCAAGCAGTACTTCGATCACGAATCCTTTAAGTTGACCCGCTATCAGAGAAAACGAATACTTCAAGTTGACCGTTAAGTGAGAGCGTATAGTGACTACTACACTATATGAATTACGTTCTTTTATATTTACTTTTGCGTTGACACGCATCGATCGCGTCTGGTTCAACTTACCGCAGCAGTCTCCTCTGTTAGTTATCACCACTTTTCGTATCTCGTAGACAGCTCCGAGGTCAACCTGCCACCAACTTCCTTTGCCTTTTGCTGTTTTTGTGCAGCTTCCATAAGCCATATCACTATTTCTGTTGCCATCAACCGCATTCCTTGCCGCAAACATTGGATTTCGCTTGTATATGCTTGATTGTTTTGTGGGTTTCCCCAAAGCCAGATTCTCAGTCCAGTCAACTTCAAGTTGAACTAGAAATTATCAACTTGTATGTGTAAATATATATATATATATATATATATATATATATATATAATATAATATAATATAATATAATATAATATAATATAATATAATATAATATATATATATTATATTATATTATATTATATATATATATATATTATATATATATATATATATATATATACACAGTATATATATATATATATATATATATATATATATATATATATTTTTATATATATATATATATATATATATATATATATATAGTTATTAACGCATATTAAAATGACAATGATTAAATAGTTTCGTGTTTTTAAATATTGTATGTCTTCTAACATATAAAAAGAACACTATATTTATATAATTATTTTGACATTTATATATATATATATATATATATATATATATATATATATATATATATATATATATAGGGGAGACGGTATTTGGAGCTGGGTTTCATAAAGTAACAGGTATCACTAGCTCACTAAATGAAAACAGCATAGTAATTGGGGTACCTGGACAACACACAGCATCAATTTGGTGTATTTCATTTTGTTATATATATATATATAGCACAACATTCCTTTGTCAAAATCATATGTCGATAATAAAATATGCTAATATATGCGAAGTGTACCTGAAAAAAATGCTAGACCTGACCTTGTAAATATCATAGTTACGTAGTTTGAGTAATAATAATAACAAAAACTGGCAGATGGACAGTGTGCACTGAAATACTTCAAGAGTTTGTAATCTTAGATAGTGGTCCATCTAGTGGCGTAACAGAAACCATCTAGTGGCATAATATAAAATAGTATGGCTGCTCTAGAGGCATAGGGGGAAATAGATACTGGTGACATGGTTTTATAATTGACAGATCCTGAAATGATGCCGCAATTGTAATTAGTTTTGTCCGTGTAATTAAGCATAAGTTATGAGGGAAAGGTCATTAAATATTAAATATAAAAACCTCACTGATTCAATAAAATAAATGTATTAATCTGACAACATGGTTGAAATAAAATAAGTTATCAAAGACTGTGTCCACCATGGATATCATGCAATATGAATTACAACTGAGTTATTTTAAATCACTAACATAAGTTAGTTAAACTGCATTAATACAAACACTTGTATGAGTGCGTCTTGTTATAAACATGCTGAAGACTTACTTTGTATGGGTACTAGTGTTTAGACATATAATTATGAATATTCATATATTACAATGTTTTATGTTTGGACCCACATCCAAGAACAATAACCAGAATGAATGTTTTAATGATTTTTTTTGGGAGAGATGATTATTTATATTACAAACTATTGTGTTCATTCTTTACTATTTAGATAAAGAAATATATTAGAAATATGCCGTCTGGTTACTTTAAAAAATGCAAATAATGTGAGATTATTGTTTTCTTGCATTTCTGATTAGAATTATGCTAGGAATTTGCATTGTTCATTTGAAATACATTTTGATGAGTTTCAATGTTGCGTTAACTGTTTTGTCCAAAACTGTCTCATGTTAAATTGTCCATATCTTCTCGGTATTAAAATGTCATATTTCAAGGCTAAACTGATGATTCTTTCCAATTGTTAGTGCATTTTGTAACCTCAAATATAACACTCAACACTGAATTAGAAAAAACCCAATGATTTATGCATTACTATTTGACCCGCCTTAGACATTGCTCTGCTAGATATCGTAAAAAGGTCCACAATAATGAACACAATTTATTGGAATTGTATGATGGTGATTCAGATCAATGCACTAAACAAAGACCGATGGTGTGACGATAACGATTGCATTGTTTGTGCAACTGGTTAATCATTAATACAGTACCTACCATAGACTCCATAGACTTGCACTTCACAGAGTGAAAGGTATCCTTTTTCACTCCCAGCCGCTCTAACCCTCACTATGCTGCCGGTGACATTTGGTCGACATGGAACACGTCTCGTCTCACCCAGTGCAAAGGCTGATATCACCAACTGGCATGTTGAAATATCAGCAGAATTGGCCAACAACGCTTCAATGACGAGGCCATGAACACTTTCCTCTGATAACCGAAAACAGCCCGTAATTAATATATATATATATATATATATATATATATATATATATATATATATAAACACACACACACACAAAACCACACACACACACACACACACACACACACACACACACAAAAACACACACACACACACACACACACACACACACACACACACACACACACACACACACACACACACACACACACACACACACACACACACACACACACACACACACACACACACACACACACACACACACACACACACACACACACACACACACACACACCGTGTATACGATGGATCATTTATGCATATTTCATTATGTACAGGTGAAACCCTACGAAAGGATGGAGACGAACTATACGACTACTAGTAGAGGATAGCGCAAGATAGGCAGATATATACATGCTATTTACAATATACGTAATGAAACTGAAAATGTATGTGATATCACTCTATAATGAAAGGAGATCGGAGGATAGCGGGGAATAGGGCACACCCTTGTTTTATAACATATGTTATTTCTAGAAATGTACTTATGTCATTTTAGTACGCATTGCTACTGTTTGTTTACAGTATAGATTTCGCATGTCGTTGGTTAACAGAGCCAAAGTCCACGATTTTATCTAAATAAAACTCCTGCGAGCGATGCAGTAGCCTCGCTAAAATACTCTAACAATTGGGTAAGTACACGATGCAGATAGTGGTCCTATATATGACTCGTGACTAACACCTCACCACAGCAAGCTGCACCGTTCGTTATCACCACAGCTTGGATCTCGTAGACGGCATCCAGGAAAACCTTCCACCAGTTTCCTGCTTTGGAGAGAGTGTGCATACAACTACCGTGAGTCATGTTGGAATCTAAGTTGCCGTCTACTGCCCGCCACGATTCATGACCACCTGTTAGAGTTGAGGACTGCATTGTTTTCTTTCGATGGGCCAGATTAAAATCCATCTCAGGCTCATAGAGGGGTTGTTTAATGTTGTTGCCATCTCCGCTGCTCTGGGATTCTAGAAACCGAACAATGGAGACGTAACATGTCGTAGTTTGTCACACTTTGGGCTCACAATGCAAAATATTAATCATACAATAATACACTGATTTTGGGGCGGTCCAAGTTAATTTGATCCAAAATGCTTACATAAATATACTTTTTTTTAGATCCTTGAAGCATTAGCATCTAATATAATCGTCAACTAGTAACGCATCTCGGAAAACACGACGAGGTATTTTGAAGTGTTTTACCTGCGAGATAGTGATATGCCAGTGCTTTTTTCAACGTAAGATGAATACTCTGAGGAGCAATACTCCACATAGAGCACGCCAAACATATCGGTTGTTTTTCCATGCATAGCTGTACGAATATTGACATTATGTTGCTAAACCAGAAATGAAGAAACTGTTTTCTTGTAAACTATTCGCCATTCTTTTATTTGTTATGTTTGTCCAGACGCATGCAAGTAATCATGTATGCAATCATTCATCATACACACTCGGATTCACAAACCCATGCGCACACACGCAAGCAAGCAACCACGCGCACACACACGCGCGCACACACACGCGCACACTCACGCAAAAATACTCATAATTTAGTACACACAAAAGCGCATGCATTCACACATGCACTCATAAAACAGATGCGCACAATATACGAGCGTACGCATGCATGCACACACGCACACCCTCACACTAAAAATAAGCGGTGTCTATCCTTGCATAGCCATTAACCGACGTTACCAATGGTTTCCTTGCACGTTGTTATGGCTACATCGTGCACTGCGTACATACGACCGAGGTCAACCTTCCACCAGGGATCTGTTGACTCCGTCGTATGACTACAGACACCGTGGGGATGTGTGCCGTCCACCTTGCCATTCAGTGCATTCGACGCGACGTCCAAACCTGCCGTCGAACTCTGACTCGCTAGTCGGTTGGCAGCCAGGTTGACTAGATTTTCTGCAAACAACACAGCAAGTAATGCACTGTAGTCCTAAACGTATTTTGGTTTTAAAAAGACGTAGGTACTTACTATCGCTTATGACCGTCACTTCGGCAATCAAGTTAATATTTCTCCAACACTACTGATGGTGACAGTACATACAATATGTTATATATTAACATCATCTAATCCAGTGGCAAAACAATACGGCGTCATGGTTAACATTATACTTTTTTAGTAGTACAACAACAATGTATTAGTTTCTTATCGTATTACGTATACAGACGACTATTTCGTAATGCATTCGTAGCCGATGTTTGTTATGTCTCAAATGTTAGCTGTTCTTCCGCAATGGTTGATGCAAGCCTCATAAAAATCATTAGAAGCTAAACGAAACTCGGACGTAAATATTTGTTTATATGAAACGCCAGAAAACATAATAACAGTAAGAACACCTAAACAACGAGGAATCACATCAAAATAAATCATGTTACATTTTTCTGAATGGTAAATTCATTTTTTCGGAGGATAAACACATAAACACACACACACACACACAGGCACGCACGCACGCACGCACGCACGCACACACACACACACACACACAGACACACAGACACACATACACACATACACACATACACACATACACACAGACACACATACATATACACACACTCCCTCTTTCTCTCTTTCTCTTCTCTTCTCTCTCTCTTCTCTGTCTCTCTCTCTCTCTCTCTGTCTCTCTCTCTCTCTCTCTCTCTCTCTCTCTTCTCTCTCTCTCTCTTCTCTCTCTCTCTCTCGTCTCTCTCTCTCTCTCTCTCTCTCTCTCTCTCTCTCTCTCTCTCTCTCTCTCTCTCTCTCTCTCTCTCTCTCTCTCTCTCTCTCTCTCTCTCTCTCTCTCTCTCTCTCTCTCTCTCTCTCTCTCTCTCTCTCTCTCTCTCTCTCTCTCTCTCTCTCTCTCTCTCTCTCTCTCTCTCTCTCTCTCTCTCTCTCTCTCTCTCTCTCGCGTTAGGTCTTTATTGCGGAAAAATGGCATGTATAATATTAAAACATAATATTGTTGTTGTTTTTATTGGTAGTGTGGTTACAAATAGGTATATACTTTTGAATAGTGACACAACATATTATAAATTCAAGAACACTACGAAAACTAAGTTGTTGTTATCAAGAATAGTATCAGTTATGCGACGGGCACATTTGGTCTGAGCGGTGCACTACCTTCAACACGAAAGACTTGCACATCGCACAGAACTAGTGTGGCTGTTGCTTCCAGCGTTGTGATCCTCACGAATCTTCCAACAACGACTGCTGAACACAGCACAATTCTGGTCTGTTCTACGGAGAATAAATCGTCTGCGTTAACTCTGGCACACTCCACCGCTGTGCCACTAGCTGGTTGTGGTGAGAACGTATGGAATACATCGATGACCACACCTCGAAGTCGGCACTCTGAAGAAAAAAAACTGAAAAATAGTAGTGCGTGCTTCTGTGCGGGTGTATCAGTTCCTGTTCGGGAATTTATAGAAATACATAAGGAAGAGGTCAGAATTGGTGAATTGGCTAACACACAGCTACAATATCCCCTACTGCAGGACACAGTACAGACAGATGTCATTCTTCCCCCGGACCATCCCCGAATGGAACAGCCTGCCCCAGGAAATAGTGGCAGCCAAGTCCCTGGACTGTTTCAAGTCCAGGCTTGCTGCCCACCTGTAACCAGACAGACCACCCCCTCCCCTTCCCCCTCCCCTCTTATTTCTTATGTCTATTACCCCCCCATCTACTATGTCACACACCCTTTCACTACATTTCAGAAGTGTCTACTGCAACCTCCACAAATCAGCATAATCATCAAAACATTGATGTTGGCTGATTAATAGAAGAAGAAGAAGACAACTGAAGAGTTGTATACAAAGTAGAACCATTAACCTCAAAACACCCAAGAAAGGCACTCGTTGACATCAAGCACTGTGTACGAATGCATAATGTACGCATACTCTGGATTAAATTTAGCGTCAACAGCTATTTATTTACCCAAAGTTTTACTGCAGCTTGTCCACTTCACACCGTGAATAATGCTTGAAGTACCCACGTCGACCTGCCACCAGGGCTTCGTAACAGTCGGAGTAGGCCCAATACAGACACACCTCATGTCGTCCTCATGTATTACCTTCCATGTGGAACTCGTATATACATGTTTAGCTTCTTCGCTTGCAACCTTAAACATTATGACAAGCACTCTTTTGATAGTACGACAAATGCATTAATTATTACTAGGCCAGTAAACACAGTCGTATGTTTTCTTTGAAGTTTATCTTTATTGGTAAATATTCTTTTAGGTCATTATGACAACTTTACATAACGATAATAATACACGTTTTATTCAGAGTTACGGAATTAAGTTTGGAGGAGATGTAATGTAGGGTAACGTTGGTCTGTAGAACAGAAAGCGGCGCATCGACCACTTTACACACAGATCAGTTACTGACGTACTCGCTGATTGTCCCGCTCTGATTCGCGTATCATGTTAAGTTCGCATCATTATGCTTTCACGTTGTCATGACACCTGCTTGTCCAAAGGATATATTATGATTCTGATGTCTTGCTATTTCAACACGATGTTATAGATCGGAGCAATTTAGCAAAAACAGTGGACACATAAAGAACGTGAGTGTGCTGATGTGTTTATGTGTGTAAGTGGCAGAGAGAGAGAGAGAGAGAGAGAGAGAGAGAGAGAGAGAGAGAGAGAGAAAGAGAGAGAGAGTGTGTGTGTGTGAGGTGTGTGTGTGTGTGTGTGTGTGTGTGTGTGTGTGTGTGTGTGTGTGTGTGTGTGAGAGAGAGTGTGTGTGTTGTGTGTGTGTGTGTGTGTGTGTGTGTGTGTGTGTGTGTGTGTGTGTGTGTGTGTGTGTGTGTGTGTGTGTGTGTGTGTGTGTGTGTGTGTGTGTGTGTGTGTGTGTGTGTGTGTGTGTGTGTGTGTGTGTGTGTGTGTGTGTGTGTGTGTGTGTGTGTGTGTGTGTTTGCATTTATACATCTACAAGAATTTCATAAAATTTCTACTTTCACAATATTCAAATAGATTACCTTTTTATATAATAAATCCGTATAAACATATATTGTGGAATTGCATTCTTTGTATCTCTAACTTCGAAATGTCAAAGGTGAATACAAAAGCATTA
Source organism: Ridgeia piscesae (assembly GCA_025642075.2). Taxonomy (NCBI): domain Eukaryota; kingdom Metazoa; phylum Annelida; class Polychaeta; order Sabellida; family Siboglinidae; genus Ridgeia; species Ridgeia piscesae. The sequence continues at coordinate 193,025 of JAODUO010000769.1, forward strand.
TACACTTCGTACTCACAACCATCGTAGGTTGCAGTATTCTGACAGAGAAGCCAAGTGACGATCCAAACCTCTTCACTTCAACGACACAGTATGGGTATCGAAGGATCAACGCGTTTTGCTTGTAAGTTATACTGATCCCTGTTAATTACAGATCTTTAAATAATAGCATGCACTTGTTCAACTTATACAACCTTTATTTACATGGCTTACTCAACAGATCCATATAAAAACAGAACATTCATGTGACAAAGCTTAGATGACCAACTCGTGTTGTCAGCAATGCGTGTTTCTAAGCTGTGCTATATGATTTGTGGATACACTTGATGTTCTAGTAAATACGACATCACCACCACAGTGTAATCTGGCGCAGAAGTATGATGGCCGTCAATATAAAATCCTGTGCCAGTACCTTTAACCATTATTCTTTTCAAGTAAATAAATACACAATCAAGTTAATAAGACAAGTGAATGACTAGTACTTAAAATAAACATTTCTCAATTTATATATATATATATATATAATATATATATATATATATATTATATATATATATATATATATATATATATATATATATATATATATATAAATATATAAATAATTATATATATATATAATATATAATATATATTATATAATATATATATATATATATAATATATATATAAATAAATTACTCATAAATATAGATCTCATAAGCAAAAACCAAAGCCATAATATAATTAAGCAGAATAGGTTACTTACAGAGTGAATCTGAATCAGCTGTTCAACTATTTATAAATACAAGATTTGTCGTAAAGCAATTACCTGGAACATGCAGTGTGGTGATTTTTTCAAGAGTCTGTGATTTTCCGTTGACACTAACATCAAGACCTTTCTTCGAATGTGTAATGGTTGTGATCGATCCATTGGTCTTCATTGCTAATGCATGCCAAACGACTTCGTGCAACGTTTCACCTGACATGTAAATATGGTACGTCACACTTGACATAACATACAGCTGTATACTACATTTGTAGATTCCATTTTTGTAAACCACCACCCACTATTTCACTTACCACTCAGTTTCCTCACTTCGGTAGTTTCCCCTTGCATAGAAAACTGCTCGTCACGTATGATCCAGAACATACCAGTGTTATTAAATCTATACGGGCGACCGCCAACTGGTATTATATGTCCCAGACCGAAGCTAGCGCCTGTAAATAGAATCGTAGTTTGCTTTTAACAGACAACAGAACAGTTGAATTTATTTGGCTATATTTTATACAACAATGGATGTGTCATATGTAGTGAAATATGTTTCATACAAACAGCATAGGTATATCATTAATTTGTGTAATCAATCATTATTGCCATTGGTGTAAGCTTAATGCGCGTGTGTGTGTATGTATTTGCGTGCGTGCATCGTTGTAATGTCAGAGTAACGTTATGTAAATCACACAGGTATATTTATTAAAGACAACCTAAACTGTACTGATCATATCAAATTAGTCAAATGAAAAGTATATTAAAAGCAACAGTCCACGCAAACCAATTTTTAAATTCGAATAAGCAAAATGTTCCGATCTTCTCTTTGCACTGAATTGGAATGATAACAATGTCCTGTTTCTTTCTATGCTAGTGACCAGCTTGCCCGAAATAAACGCCTTGAAACAATGACGTCCTCAGATCACACAGTAAGACAAGGAACGTCTAAGCACAATTAGACATGTACCTTGTCTGTGAGGTTCGTAATAATTGGAACAGTCATCTGAAGGACGTATCGTGCAGTAATCCTCCCGCTGGTTGGCCAACTCCATGCATAGTTTCTTATGCCAATACTCTCCACGCAGATACATGAAAGGTTGCGAATCTTCGGACATCCTGATAGCATTTCCGCCGCCTTCAATGCAAGGTATGAGCTCGCCGGTCTTGCCGTAGCAGCACTCCTGTCCCCATCCTTCCCGACTATAGAACGACATAATCACGGCCACGACTAAACCAGCGTAAAACTGCCTCATATATAATTATGTGAACACAATAATTACTTTTGCTTTTCTACAATCGACAGTAAATGTGTAACATTATTACATACACCAAAACTTTAGTTCACACCAATAGTACTTCTTTCCCATTTAACATGTTATTATCACGACAACCAACGTATGAGAATACATGAAATTAATTGTATTGTACATGAAATTAATGTGTGAATAAAACGTGCAATTAAAATTACAGAAAGATTTATAGGAAGTGTGAGTTTATTGGCGGTTTGTCTCAGACAAGGATTGGATAGATTTGGTTCCTCTGCAGTGCTAATTATATCAGAGTTATGTAAATTCAGCATCCACACACAATCATACACACACGCGAATAGTTTTTTTCAATACGTTTGTATATTTCCTAATTCTTTCGTTTATCTCGATCGCATCCTTCTTTTACATTAACCATCGTGATCAAGTTGCAGACCTAGCATCTATAAAGGTCAATGAAACAGGTGTTTTCGTCATCTTTCGAAATACCATATACTCAAATCAGTAATATATTTAACTTCATTATGTATGCAGATAATATAACACTCTCCAGTACATTAAACCAATTTACTGATAGCATACAACATAAAAACAAGAGCGTAGAATCCTTAATAAATTATGAACTCGGAAAAGTTATAGAATGGCTAAATATAAATAAATTGTCTTTAAACAAAGAAAAATCTAAATATATGATTTTTCATGTACCTAGAAAAGAGACGCAAACTCTTACTCTTAAAACCGATAACATAAATATCGAACAAGTGGAAGAATTTAATTTTCTAGGATTAACTCTGGACGCCAATCTTACATGGAAAAAACACGTAAATAAAATCGCAAATAAATGATCCAAAACTACAGGCGTTTTAAACAAACTAAAGCAAGTACTGCCGCTAAATATAAAAACACTTCTATACAATTCTCTAATCCTATCACATATTAATTATTGTATCACGGTTTGGGGATACAAAGGTAGTCGAATATTGAGAATTTTGTTGAATTTGTATATGTATTTTTGTATTGTTACTTAAGAGAAAAAAAATCGTATTGATGAAAAAATTACAATTGAAGTAAAAATTACTATATTGAGAGGTTAACTAAATGTATAATTACAACTAATGGCTCCTGTGATAGCGACTTTTCAGTCTTAACAGGAGTCACTGACCCCCATTTCACTGTTTTAAATTATTAATGTATGACGTTTTGTTTATGTTTCACTTGATGATTACTGAATTCATGTATTTATTTTGGGGTCATAAATAAACATCTTGTTCTTGTAGATGGAATGTAATAAAGTGATTCATTCATTCATTCGAAAACAGTTCCAATATGTTTGTATATTTACTATCAAGATAATTCACTTTTGTATACGTTGCACACTCGTTAACCACGTTTTACTTTTGTTTTATGTTAGATTTAGCGCGGAAAAATAAATACTGGTATATGGTTTCGATTATTGTATTCCCTGGATATCTTCTCCAGAAACGACTTGCTTATTTTAGGTCAAACTCACAGCATGAACTATTAGGAAACGTCCTCAACATAGCAGAAAGGCTAGCCTACAAATGATGTAAGGTTGGTTAAAAAAAGGTTTGAATTAGCAATGACTCGTTCTACACCACCTTTCCTTACGGTCGTTGCAAACTACCGATTGGCAAGTTAATAAATGTCTCATCGTGTTTCTTAGTTGCTCTGTGGCAAGTAAATAGTATTTTTAATCAGATTGAACCTAGTTTATTTCCAACATATGGTAACATTCAGTAATGTTTTATGGATACTTACTTGGGTATTAATGTGCGGAAACAGGTTGTACCGCGTCTCTTTAACGTTGAAGCGATGACGTCATAAACGAATCGTTTATCTTTTAGGGCGCCTTTGAAGCCACAGGGACAACTAGTAATTTCACTGGTTTTTGGAGGGTCTGTCTGTTCTAACTTGATCCATTGTGCACACATTGGCTGTAAGGAAAAAGAATATGTAAAACAAGCCACGCTAGTTGGTAAATCAAATAAATTAAATGCGTATGTGGCATAGATTGAAACTGTATTCACAGCATTACCTTAAAGAAAGAATTCTTTATTGAGACCGCCCTGTTTGAGAACAATGCGTATACTTTTCGTCTGGTCGTCGAACGCAGAACGCTCTTAAGCTTGAGATTTAGCACCGCCTCGGCCGTCTTGATGAATTTGAGTTTGGGAGTTTCACTTGCTTGTCGGATTGCAGATTTCACATAGAGGTTATAGTACCAGCCGGCCACGTGAACTGGAGACCACAGGGTGATTGTCGACCTGAAAACAGTTTGTTACCACCGACCTGAAAACAGTTTGTGACCGTCTAGAAGAAATTACTATGCAAACACAAATTTAGGAATTAATACACACTTTGTTGCGTTAATGCATTGTCGTTTACTTTAATGGTGAATTTATATTTTTGCGTATAAAGGTGCACAATGTTTTTATCTTAATGCAAAACTGTCTGTTCTGTTACCCACAATTATCTCCTCAAACTAAGGGTAGATACCCCAGCCATTGCTCACAACCGTGCAACAATTGGTTATTAAGCTAGCAAAATAGTATTACGAGTGTGAAATGAAAGGGGGGACATATTCTGATATGTTCTTAATTTCCTCTTTACTGCTAGGTAATTGTCAAATAATTCGTTTGACACTCGACAACAGACGTATCGATTGAAAGTTCTTGGTTCCTTTCTGAAAAATCATCAAAATGTTTGCGCTCTACCGTGTTGCAGCATTTGGTTTTTCTAATAAACATTTAGTGTTCAGCTTAGCTAGTGTCTTCGAGATGGTATCTTCTCTTGCTTTTAAAGTCTCAATTTGGAGATGGTTGCTGCCTAGTGTTGTCCCAATTTGTATATCTCTTAGTGCTGCTTCACTTGCTATGGTATTATATCGGGTACCTCTTTCGATTCGGTGTGAATTATGGGACACTGCTCACTGCCGTTTAGTCCAGTGTAGAACTTCTATATTCGATTTATGCTCTTATGTTGATCATGGATTTCTCTACTTTGCTATCTACACTTGTAATCAGGCTTTCTTGGCTTAGGGTCTACGTTCTACTCATTTTCCTCAGCGTCTTTCATGTAGTAATTATATCTGGTTGTTTCTTCACCAGTGACGAATTCCTGGATTTCACTTGCTTATTAATTGCCTATGATTGTTGCACTTTGTTGGATAATACATGTGAGGTTTTCGCACATTGTGTCGTAGTCTGGTTCATGTAACAGGGGCTTAGCCAAAGACCCGTCTGCCAGTATTGAAGACAGGCAGATAACTGACCCAGTCAGGAAATTACAACATATAAGCCTGGTGGGCCACTGGCGGATTAACTAATGGTTCTACGTCTAAGGACTCATATTAATGACTAGCACTAGCATAGCTGGTAGTGACACTGTAGCCAATGAGGGTTGTGATTGGTGTAACTTGCTTCCACGCAAGTCATTCGCGTGCCAAAAGGTACACATGAGTAATTCAAGATTGGCTCAAAAATAGTCACGTAGTCTGTCAAATTGATTCCGCAATTTGAGTTGGAATTATCATTTTGTTATCGTATTTGAGTTTTATCTACTCTCGGTGGCCTCTTGTTCGTCAACTCTTTCTTTTCCATCTTTATGTCCAGTTTGATATTCTCATTACCATCTTGTAGTTACGTTCAATGTAAACTTGGTTTGTGACTGTTAGGTAAGTGACTATGTCTGGCCTGTTTGTCAGGATGTAGCCAATTTTGTTCTTTTTTTCCGCTTGGACTGTCTTCTCTCTGCTTTCTATTGAAATCAGTCATACGTGATTTTGAACTTTCTTGACGCTGTCCGTTCTACTGTCGCATCTTTTGTTTTTCAATTCTAGCCAAAATCTGCTTCTTATCGTTTCCATACGGTTTGCTACTTTTCATAATTGCACATTGAAATCTGACATCGATATCGCGTAGTGGTTTGGATTCCGTTGTCTCATGCACGTAATGTTAGAATCTGTTTTTGTCTTCTTCTGAATATCACGTTGTTGGCGCATATAGCATCCCATTGTTATGCACACAACCATTTCAGCAACTCAACGGCTTATGCTATTTACCTTGACTACATTGTCTTTCCATTTCTTGTTTACTAGACAGTATACTCGTGTTTTGGTGGTTGTTTGTCCGGGAAAGGGCACAGTGGGTGGCTGCTTTTTAATGTAGTGAAGCATTGCTCTCTTCATTTCACTTCTCCGATCTCGACCACACCGATCGTACTTCCCTAAGTTCTTCTTCCAGTGTTTGCACATCAATTATTTTTCGGTGTTCTGACTTGACATATTTCATATTCTACGGACCCTCTTTCTTAGAAGTATTAAGAGATTCTTAAATCCCCCTGCACATAGCGCTAGTTGACCAGAGCCTCGTCCTTTGTCGTATATTCTTTCAATGTTGCCGGTGAACTTTGGCCCTGGTTTCGTAGTAGCTTGCATGATGGTGTTGTTGGCCTACCCGTCTACGCTGGCCAGTGCAGAGTATACGAAATTGCCCCCAAATGTCCAAACAGTGGGTTTATCAGTGCAGGACCATCGCCAGCCAGTACCAAGTTTCGAACCCCGATACTTCCAGTTCAGCTCGGCACTCTAACCACTTGGTCACCGCGCCCCTTTTACATACTTCGATTTTGTGTCATGGTTTATGAGGTAATGTTAATATTACATCATCGTTACTCTCTGTTCAAGTACCACTCATAACTGTTTTTAGGTTGCATTCGTTTCACAGAGGTAACACCTTGAAATTAAACGGTAATTACTTGCATATTATAGTTAAACATGTGGGTGTTGTTTGGATTAACCGTAGTCGATATGCATGTGACAAAATATTATAAAAAGGAACCTATGAAGCGCGACCATTAGTAACAACAAAATGGCATTTTCGTACGTCCTTCTAATGGAATAAATTAGTTGTTCACTCTTACGTATAGAATATAAAAATTATGTAAGAAGCAACCTACCCAAATGGTCCAGTGCCTTTTATGCCGAGAGCACCAATAAATTCTGGACGTAACGAACGATGACTACCGCTGTCAATCCTCTTAATACGCAGGTTACCTGAGTTTGGAACGGCTTTCTTCAGAGTGATGACTTCCACATGAGAGCTGCCAAACAGCACAATAAATCAACGGCGTGTGTTATGGGTGACGAGACGAGACGTCTGCAATTTTGGTGAATGCCAAATCGGGTCTCTGTCTGTTATGGATACGCTTGTGTGAAAAATGTAAGTTACGTATGAATTCTATTCAGTAATCGGGTTGCAAAACATAACTAGCAAGATGGCTGGATTCGGGTTGACTTTGCTGGAATACGTCGATAATGGGTCGATAACTTGATGAATACAAAAACACAATAATTTGTTGAGAATAACAAACAAACCTCTTGGAGAGAATTCCATACAAGACGGCGACCTTCTCCGCCTTGAAGAATATCTGTGGGTATTGAATACTAAATGGCAGAGTTGACAGATCGCCCCATTTAAACGTCTCATTGTCAGGTATATGCGGCGATGTCTCATGTATCACGTGAACTGGAGCAAGATAAGAACACGCAACAACATGGAACGCTCCATTTCTCGCCGGCATCGATACACCAATCCATTATTACATGTATAATTTGTATATGCGTACTTTGTTGCAATATTGGAGAATGAAAACTGATATATATGCAAATATGTTCGATGTATATAATTGTTGAAGTCATACCAAGTTTCAAGCCAACCGCTGACGTATATGTGTCGCCACCGTCGACCGACACAGAAAGCGGCACAACTCCAACGCGTGTGAACATCGGCGGAACACAAATGGCAACGTTTGGTGTGACGACAACGCCAGAGACGATGGTTTTATTAAAGCGGCACAAAACTCGCCGGCTCTTGAAGCACGGACCAGAAACTCTAACCGGAAATCCTCCTAGCAATGTTCCAACGTTTGGGAGAATGCGGACTGGTCCTGCATAAAAATTAAACATATTTGGTACTCAATGCCGTATGTCCAATATCAACGTTTCATTATGGAAAGTTTTACGATTTCATGAGTCACTTTTTATTTTCATCAAAATTCTATACATGTTTTATAATTTGAGTCAAACACAAATGGCACACCCAAAGTGTTTTCCTTGATATAAAAATGGCTTAGATGGATACATATCACAAGAAAAATGAATTGCAGAACGAGCCGAAAAATTGACGGAGAATAAAATACAAACGTTATTTTCTCGACCTCCGCTCTTTTGCAACAATAAAACTGCAGTCCTAGATCTCAAGTAAAACGTTTTTAAATGGAAAACAAATTATAATGCTTCTTCCTACAGATCTGTATAAAATCAGTAATAAATTGCGCATGAAGTTTTTTTATATCTTCGGTCGGTTATCTAGCGTGGTTAAAAAAGAAAGGTCGGTCTGTCAATATTTAAACGATCGCACACACATTTCAAGCTAGCAACACGCTCAAAGTTAAATTAGATTCAATCAACTGTATTTATTATATCTTTACTATCGTGTTTTATTATATGTTTTAACATCTAATACATAGAAAGAAGTTCTAATGTGCAACAATGTTTAAATCATTGGACATATTTTTGTATAATAATATTATGTACAAAGAATTCCATGGCAGATAATTCTGTAACTAGTGAAACACATTTGATGTTGCAACGATCACAATGCTATTTTTCACAATGCTATTTTTCTTTCTAGTATTACAGCTGGTATGGTAAGCTTCAAATGTTATATATTTAACAACGGTTCATATTTCATTTGGTTTTATTTTACTAAATTTATATATGTATATCAAAATGCAATTTTTTTATGTTGAACTAGTACGATGTTGATGTGTTGCACAACTAAGATTCTAATATAGATGTTCCCCGAAAACCAGTACAATAGTTATGTATAATATATGATAATCTAAGTGCAATATATACTTTGCTTTTTGAATAATTTAACAATCTGCACAACAATACCAAACATATGATCTAATCCAGTTAATATGCTGGCTCCAGTTTATAACTCAACAACACAAACCACTGGCTACCACAGTCTGTAGAGAGAAAATAACACGCAATTAACACAACACAACAACACAATTAAAATGATTAGATAATGCTCCCAGCAACAAATCCACCTTTCCACAAGCAGGTATGCCAGGGCTTTCTGACACTGTCATTGTCACTAACGCCCCTGGTCGTGAGTATGGTATGTGTTGAATGTGTGTGCCTGGAGAAAGTGATAACTAACCATCCATTGTGCAGAGAGTAGGCTCGGTATTACTCCTCGTCGAGATAGGTGCCTTAGTTGGTTTTGGTGACACCTTATGTTTCTTTCTGTGCGCTTTATAGCTTCCGGTTATGAAACCAAATACTCCCTTTATTTTTCGAGGCAGGTTTGAGTGGTAGGCTATTTTGGAGATTCGCTGTTTCATCGAGTCTGGCAGATGAAGCTGCTTCCCACCACCGAGCGCTAATCCTGCCTGCACAACACAGGAAGATTATCATGACACCTTGCGTAAGGTTTCTACCGTAGACTGGTTTAGTCAATATAACGCAAATCCAGTTATTTAATGTCCAATTTCCAACTACCCAAAATAAATCACGCACACATTATTACGATGGAGCATTGTAAATGAATCTGCCGATGCCCAATTGAGGAAAGAAACCCCCCTATTTACGCAATGCATTACCGCAATGAATTATGCAGAAAATCTATAACTGCTTGTATCAAGGTAAAGTTCGAGCTGTCTACTGTGAACGGAACCAGATTTCTCCTCACCCCATGAACATTCACTATAGGGACGAGAATCTTACCACCAAGCATTTTAATCTTGTTGACGAGACTGAGGATAGGACCGAAATTACAGCAAAAACAACCGACGTAATTACAACCAAAGCTGCAACACCTGTTGTCCAACCTTCGAATGGCACACTGTGTGACTCACGGTCGCCCCAGTAACGAAACAAATTAATAGTAGCCCAGATATTTGGAGCATCCGTAGCTGTTGGTCACAGTTAGGAAGGGGCAGTCAAAAGGATAGCTGAACTGATGGTTGTTACGTTATTATCAGTAACTTTGAGTAGATCATATGGTGAAACTATGTCTAGCAAGTGGGAATGAAGATGCACAATATACAATGGGGGATACTGTACTAAATACTACCTTAAAGAAAAAGGACTTAGGGTTAACTATTAGTGCTGACATGAAGGTATCAGAGCAGTGTGGAATTGCAGCAGCGAAGGGAAACCAAATTCTTGGATTAATTAGGCGAAATATAGTGTACAAAGAAAAAGAACTAATAATACCGCTGTATAAAACAATAGTTAGGCCTCACTTAGAATATTGTATACAAGCATGGAGGCCATATCGCAAGAAGGATATTGATATGCTAGAAAGAGTACAAAGGAGAGCAACCAAAATGATACGAAAACTCAGGAATATTAGTTATGAAATGCGTCTAAAAGAATGTGGTTTAACAACACTAGAAACCAGAAGATTGAGAAGAGATCAGATTGAGGTGTTTAAAATATTGAATGGATATGAAAATATTGACAGAAATATTTTTTTCACAGTCAAGGAAGAGAGAAGGACTAGAGGACATGGAGTTACATTAGCAAAGAAGCAGTGTAGACTAGATATTAGAAAATTTTCATTTTCACAAAGAACAGTAAACGAATGGAACAGATTATCAGCTGATTGTGTAGGTGCTAATAGTGTTAATATATTTAAAAATAAAATCGACATATACCTAAGACGGGCGGGGTATACTTAGATAGATAGGTTGGACTCTTGATAAGCCAAAGGACTTCCTAGTCCACCTGCCATCTAGAGTTGAATCTCTAGGTGGCAATCTTGTTAAACGACAGTCTTATGACACCAGATCAATTACAAAATATGCGATACGTAACAACCATGCAGTGTATGTTACCATGCAATCTTGTTAAAAGTTGTGTTATTAATTAAATGGATTTTTTGGACCCGAAAGCGATTCTTTCATGTCCCAAATTATACTGGAATGGATTATTTTAGTATTATAAACTCTTTGTATATTAACATAGACGGATCGAGCCCAAATTAGAAACTTAGAGTTATTTGAGACATGAAAGGGATTCTTTTTCGGTATATTATCAGGAGTATTACTGATTAATAAAACATGGTTCTAATTAAATTAAGGGTTACATAAAATAGTTATGTTAATAAAAATGGTGTACATTACAGAGTTTTGTTTTCTCAAAGGCATTTTCACTATAATTTGGGACACGAAAGAATCCCTCTCGTGTCCCAAGGAATCCCTTCTGAAACATCTATGATATACAGTAAATTAACTTCTCCTGAAAATCACGTAACCATACGGCATGCGTCCTTGCAATTGCATTAATGGTCATTCTCATTAACACAGATTTGTTGTTGTGAAGCTCTACATTGCTCAAATGCTTCGGTTAGATATACATAAATACTGTAAGCGATATATTAGTTATAACATGTGTTGTCACCTGTTATGCATTGTGTGCAGAAATTAACAAAATAACCCAAAGACCGAACCAAATTAATAGATTTATACATTACTATGGGGATAGTTCGCGCATAGACATTTGTTTTCAAAATTCCTCCGGGGTATGGGAGAACTTGGAGGGCTCAATATATTAATATTTCCACTACCTGCACAGTCGCTAGCCATGGTAAAACAGCTGATTTGACGGAAACATTGCAAATTATTTAATAGAGAAAATAAATAAGGTACTTTACCATGGCGTATGGTTCTTTGTGTCTAGACTTTTTCGACCGCGACGACTTCCTTTCTGTAGATCTTGTCCACTTGATTGAGTAATACACATACACGATGTAAGCTCTTTTCCCGTCCGTCGTCAACACTGTTTGGAAAATGTTTTTCTGTGGAATGAAATGTAAACCAGATGTTTAGACTCGGAAATGACCATACACGGGCGCCAGTCAACAATACTGTACACTATATTAATAAACATGGGATAAAGGTGTAATCGTCAACTACGGAAATTCCCGATGTGAACATAACCACAAAAGTATGCATGCAGTTCGTTATACAGAGAAGATCAACTGTTCAACCTGCTTAACTATCGACATATATTTTAAAGGGTAACAAAAGGTTAACAAATTTGCAACTACAAATGCAGCTATCAGGCAAGTAGGTTACTTTGTTGAAGACACGAAATTCGTATTCCATGAATAGCGCCATTTTAATGGAAAGACTGACTAAACGTGTTCCAACCTTAACCAGCTAACCCGTCACCATATTCGAAAAACTATTATAGCTTAAGAAGCCCAGTGAATCATATATTTCGGCCAAACTCGGCCAAGTGAACCTTATATTTCGGCCAAGCTCGGTCAAGCGGTAGCATTTATAATGTTTTAAGCTTACTGTGCAACTTTCATTAATGCAACTTATTTCTGTATAGTGCGACATTTTTGTACTGATAGTTCAATCGCAAATATAGCACATTTCATGATAAATGATCGTCAAATTTGCTTTGTTGCTATAAATTGTAAAAATGTTACGCACGCACGATAGTTGTTCATGCATGCAAAACATAAATCAATTTCTGGTTCAAAGGGAATATGAGGAACCGCTAAATGACCGGCATATTCATATGCATGTTCTCAAACCAAGGAACTTTGCGCATCGTAACCAACGAAACTGCTCGGTGTTTATTTATCGAGCCACCCGCCACGACAAAATATGTCAGTCTCCGGGATATGAGACATTTTTTAATAGTAGAATCTTTTATTTTGTCACAGCATTAAAAGTTACCGTTGACGTTAAAATGATGTTGGTTGTATTTGCAAATAACGTAAAAATTCGTTTTGTTTCACTTTAACCTGTACTTGACGACACAATATAAGCAAAGCAAGCTGCATTAATGGTGCCGTAAAACGAATTTCTCAATGTTGATCATGCCAACAAAAATCCCTCTTTGTTTTCAAATCAAATGTATCGATACTACTTACGAAGCAGACAAATGCAAGTCAAATTAATAAATTATATATTATAATAACAACATATAAATAGAGCAACTGAAGATAATTATATAGCGTTACGTTCCCTGTTTCTACCATGACCACACGAAGAGCCTAACTTACAGGTGTTTTTTTCCATCCACCAGCATAAGTCACAATCCACGTCACGAGAAATGCCCACTTTGCCCGGTAGTGTTTTAGTTTGAACACCAACTTGATTTTCTTATTTATTGGACCTATGACTTTCCTGTCGTGACGATGATCATAGGACCGAGCGCGCACCACACCACGTCTTCTAGTTCGATGTCCCCGTCGTTTGATTATGGTCGCGCTGTTCGCCCAGAACACGGCCAGAAATGGAGCTTTCACATGCGTCACCGGCGGCACATTTGGCACTTTCACTTTCATTTTTCCAGGATCTCTAACCCACAGTGTAATGTGTCCGTTTGTGCTCACCTAAATAATAATAATAGTAGTAGTGTAGTATTCGGGTACAGTAACAATCGAGGGTACTTACCACAATATATTCAATACAATTGTACATTTGTAAAACCTACATTCCTTACATGTGTGTGTGTGTGTGTGTGTGTGGTGTGTGTGTGTGTGTGTGTGTGTGTGTGTGTGTGTGCTGTGTGTGCGTGCGTGCGTGCGTGCGTGCGTGCGTGCGTGCGTGCGTGCGTGCGTGCGTGCGTGCGTGGGGCGTGCGTGCGTGCGTGCGTGCGTGCGTGCGGCGTGCGTGTGTATTATAGATATACATTATATAAACACTATCTGCCATATTGCCAAGCAGTATTTTTATAATATAGGCTGCCTGACCGCCCGCTCACCGAGCAATAGACAACTACTTTGCCGTTGACAGAGAGCCACGACGTACAAGGCCAAGGACCGACAGCGGGTGTCTCTGCCAACAGCGTTGAGTGCAGACACGTAGTGCGTAGGTCATGTCCTACGTTGTCACGCCGACGTCGATGCTCTGCGCGCACTCGACCGGGAACAGTGGCGAGAGTCGGGACGATATATTACACAATAAGAAAGACTATTGAACCCGTGGAATTGACCTTTTGAACTATTTATTTATTTACTACGTTTTAGCACAATTTCTACTGATGTTTTAAGCTATGTTTACGTTTTTGCATGTATGTGTATGTATGTGTACAAATTCAATCATATTATTCTATTATATTAATTTATTTATCTGATTTATTTATATGTTAAATCTACTTTTACAAAAATGTACGTCGACACGCTCTGTGAAATGGCACAGGCGAAACAGCTGTGTAATACATCGCGTCTGTAACGCGGAAGAGCTCACAATAAAAATGGTCACTGCCGAAAGTAAAAAGGAAATAGTTTATATGTCATGTTGTTTCGTATGTGTGTTAGCACACTTGGTACTAATTAATTAGATTGGTTGCAGAATTACACATCATGTTTTTGCCTAGAGACATTTAGTTTTACCGTTACTTGGCACTTTGATGCGACAACGATCCATATTTCGTCAGATAACGTAAGTATAAATATACCCAGTTTCAGGGACAACACGACTTGTAATCTGGTCAGCATGATTTTTATAGAAATCAGCTTATTACGATGTAACTATGTACATTCTTAAGGCGAAGGCACTGTAATAGTGTTTTCACATCCTTGACCTTCATAACACAGTGCAACATAGTTACAAACTGCTAATGCATCAACAAAGTATTTCTAAGAACGACAATAAAGTCCTTGACCTCACAGTACTCAAATCTTTCCATTATCATCAGTAGTCAACATTAATTTAATATCATTCCAGGTTGCGGACTAGCCTGTGTTTGTTTCGAGTACTGATATCATTACGTGGGGTATTATTTTATGGAATATCCGAAGTACACTGCTTGCGTCAACACATGTGTTTACTAATAAGGTTTACACGAAGACGAACGACAGCGTTGCGCAATTCTTGGATCTGCAGAAAGTTCACCCTTCTGTTTAGGTTTTGCATGTGTGTGTACGTTCGCACACGGGAATAAAAAAAGTAAAGGCAAGTTCTTATATAGCGCAGTATCCAGTCCTTAGGACCATTCAAAGCGTTTTACACTTTACTTCCCTGACAGACCTGTTCACTCAGACACCATCTCGGCTTCTCTGGGAAGCATCCAGCCATATTCTACAATTAATGCTGCTCGTACACACATCCACAACTGTCTATAGCCAGGTACTCATTTACACAGCTGAGTGAACTGGAGAAATGTAGAGTGAACAAACTTGCCCAAGGTTTTAACACCGCAGCACAGGATTCGAACCCGGGTTCTCGTAGTCGAAAGTCCGAAGCTCTACCCCTGAGCTATTGTGCTCTACAATGAACTTCTATGAACGCAACTATAGGTGCCTGCGTAAGTGCAGAAGCACGGTCTGCACTTTCCATTCTTGGAAATGATTGTGTCTGAGATTTAGTTTAATTTTGCTGGAACATTGCCATTGGGAAAGTTCGGGTAATTATGTGGTCATTCAAAGCTTACAACCTTTCTAACATGTTGGTATCTTCATTACAGCTGTTATAATTTCACCTTTTTTATTAGAACATTAACATTAGCATTAGCTGTCTACTGGATTTCACGCTCCACGACGTAAGATCCCTTTCAGATATTGGCCTGGAAATGTAAATATATTAGCCAACAAATGATTTAGTGTATTAGACATTTAAATGACTTCATTGGTTGCCCTATATTTGACATTTGACCTAATTATTGAGAGTAACGACATCATGTTACAGTAAGTAATTTGGAATTGTTCTAAATAATATAAAATGTGAAACTAATTCAGATATTGAGAGACAAATAATGACATAAACAGACCGACACTAATCATGTGAATTTGACTTAAGATTACATATTATTTAAACGGTGCCTTTTTAAGTGATTGGTCCCATTGTTAAATTATCAATGCTTACTAAATGTATCATATACAATGGTATAGGAGGCAGATATTGTTGCCTTAAAGTAAACGTTGACCCTACAATTATATATTTATACAAAAACAATTTCGTAAAATCTTGAATACTCGAATTATGACATTTGTTATATTCACAAATGCTCCAAATTATTTTGGCTTAACCCCAAACATAAATACCAATTAGCCCTGCAAGACGATTTGTGGTATACTATAGATCCTGGCTATGGGCCTATGCTATGGTGATGAGATAGCTATTCATTCATATGTTTACTGTGTACACACTTTTTGTAAGCCTTACGTCTTAGACAGTGATTACCACTGTCTACCTTGTAATTATCAGTTCTTGCAGAACAATACAAATAATTACAACGATACAAATGGCTTTGACTTGGTGTTCATTCATCATTGTGTTCCACAAGCACAGTCATCATTGTCATTTGTGACAATGTCATTGCCGCAATGTCATTGGCATCACATCGATTGTCACTGTGTCTGTGCATCGGAATTCACAGCTCACATCTTATTATCATGAGTATGATGTCGGCTGATGTCAGTAAATTAATAAGGCCTACCCAACCGTATTACAAAATAAAATGATTAAAAATCATAAATAAAACTTACAGTAACTACTTACCAAGGCATATCTGTATTCAATATCTTTAAACCTGAAATATGGCGGGTATTTAGATAATCTGAATGATTTGCTGCAGTCATCGCAATAGTGTAGACGATGCTCTTTGCTAACTAGTCTAGGCTCAACAAAAGCAAATTTCGCTCTCTTCTTTGCTAACGCGAGCTGCTGTTGCCACAGTACGACAACTGTCACGACAGCAAGAATCTGGCAACGCATATTGCTAGCATATGTCGTGTGCCAATATTACACAAGTCAGCATAAATCGCCAAATCTCACCGCTGGTGGAAACAGACGTTTCGCCTCGAATTCGTTTGCCGCGCAATTGTTTACCGTACTTTTACAATTGCAGACTGCTCGTTTCGGTTACGTAGTTATTGTTGGTCGCTAGGGAAGCTTACTGACAGTATACATACATATTATGAATATGTGTGTGTGTGTGTGTGTGTGTGTGTGTGGTGCGTGCGTGCGTGGTGCGTGCGTGCGTGCGTGCGTGCGTGCGTGCGTGCGTGCGGGGCGGGCGGGCGGGCGGGGGCGGGCGGGCGGGCGGGCGGGCGGCGGGCCGGGACATTAATATGTTTAAAGCGCGTGTTATTAATATTTAAGCTTGATTTTAATGTATATTAATTATTATGTTATAATAATAATAACTGCTAATGAGAGTCACTACTTAGTTAATTAGCTAGCCAGTATTATTATATTAATAATGTCTTACTTAATGAGAGTATTCCTGTCCATACATTTAATTAAATATGAATATGAATATGTATATAAAGAATTTATGATCAAATAAATTATTATGATTATGCACATTTTCACTCATCACATCGTAGTTTGTATTATTACCATTATTTTGTAATATTATATTAGTTTATTATTTTTCATTAATATTGTATTGTAACTTATCTGATTTATTATCATTTTCTGTTATGTATGTATTTATATTTTTGGGTCAGGTTTCTTTACAATTGTAGTTATTGACCTTGTATACATTTCATTAGCTTAAATAGCATTTTATTTTAATATATTTGCCCACCATCCAATGCAGCAACCGACAACCAAGCATACTATGTATATATATTATAGCCAGGGCTAACGCTTCGAGGGGTCGAAGAGGTGATGGACACGTAAACATAAAGGAAATGTGCTGAGCTCGTGTGTTACCCCGGCACACATGAATGCACTAGAAACGATGACACTATCAGAGAAACAACAGGAGAAGGTCCAGATTTGCGAAAAACAACCTGTTCAGAATAATCGTGGGAGTTAAGAGAGCTGATAAGTGAAACTCGGACGAACTTGGAGTGGAGATTGGAGTGAAAGAAAGTTCTAAGATGAAATTGAGCAGAACATGGGCTGGTTATGTAGAAACAATGACAGATGAAAAACTGGCCAAATTAACAGATTCCCAGAAAGTGAAGGGGAAATGGAGGTGAAGAATACTAAAATTGCGATGGGGTTTGCATTAAAAGTGACCAAGAAAGAGTGGGAGAAGAATGGGGGGGGGAAATGATAAATAGAAGGAATTGGAGACTGCTGAGAGAAAAGGTAGTAACAGAAAAGTGAGAGGAAGAAAAAAGACAATGGAAAATTAAGTCATGGTCAACTCACCTCTGATGATAGTGATGCAAAAAAAATAACAACAAAATATAATTCGACTCCATTCTAGTAACCGGGCAACTATTATTTTGAATCCTTAATAGCCATTAGCCATTATGCACATTGAGAATATTGACATTGTCATTGCTCTGTCAACTATTATGCTGCAGCCAGCGACAGAAGTGGATAATTCCTAACTTGATCCTATTTGAATTATAAAAATTATTTGCGAAAGGGTAGGACTGGGAAGGAAAGTTTTACACAGACATCCTTATGTCCTCTTTACTTGGTGACTCAATGAGTCAGGCAGCCATTTATCGGTACTTCGTTCCCCACCATCCTAATGTTTTCCGGGATTGGGGGGCCATGACCCCTGGCCCCCTCTGGTTACGCCACTGGATTCATAGATACACTTATTTATATATTATTCTTTACGTATACATTGTCTTTTTACCGTTTAGCCACGTTTCTTTAGTACATGGAGAGCTAATCTTGTATCTACATTTTAGTAGGTTAACATAATTGTAAACACCGGACGGACAGATTATTACTTTGGAGATGAGTGTAAAATAAAAGTATTATTATTGTATAGTATTAAGTTTACAGGTGATTTTTGGTTCATAATTTTGCATCGCTATTTTATACTCCAAACGTTTGCATGGATATATAGCCATTTTGCATTGTACATGATACTTGGTAATGTGTTATTCTTTCACTAAATCGGGAATGTTTTTAACAAATGAAATTAGCTATTTATGCCTATGATATTTCTTTGCGAAATGATGTTCCTACCACGATCACTGATTTGTATTATTTGCAATGCAGTTCCACCAATTGGTGAAATAGATAAAATAAATTGTATTAAAAAATTGTTTGCCTAACCTGACTTCGAAAATATTTAATTTGTAACCAAGATATCTGACCAATGGAACGTGATATCCAGCAAAATTTAACGGCGCGGTTATTCCGTCAACTAATGCATTACATATTTAAATCGAGTATCTGTGCGTCAACTGGGGCATCTTATTGGTCCTGGTGGAGTGATGAGTGGCTGTGGACTCCCATTGGTTAAATCCTAGATACGTCCAGGCAACAATTACAACATTACGGTAAAAGAAACGCGCGGCAAAAGTTGTTTACGGTGTTTTCAGATGCATAGTGCGTGCAAGATGCGACGCACCGGTCTTTTTAGCGTGACTGTTATTGTATTCTGCCAGTTATTACAGCTATGTTGGAGCGTAAAATTGTACAGCATACAGGATGGTAAACGTGGTAAAGGAAAACATGTTTTACCCGCATGTAAAGCATGCAACGCGGTGGTTAAGCTAAAGGCCAAACAGTATCCACCATTCCCGTTTAACCGTCAACTCTTCAAGTATGCCGTGGTAAGTTGAGTTTTCATACATGCTGATTATTTGCTACAGGGATTTACCTTTGGATTGCTAATATACAGAATACTCGTACATATATCTGATCAACATAACTAATAGTAATGTAGGAATTCATGGCCTACTCAATAATTAATTATGTTTAACTAACGGTTTATTTGTGAGCAATCTGTAGTATTAATCGCCCCAATCCAATGCCAACGGCAATGCCATGGGCATGGCCATGGGCAGGGTGGTGAATGCTGCATGACTCTTGAGCACTGCGAAATTCAAGTAGCAAGTGATTTGTCCGAGAACGTGTCTTATAAGACTATTTTATAATTTCTCATAACTTCAAACATGTCATAATAAGTATATAGACATGTAGTTTCTTTACTTACTATTATGTTCTCTAGGCCTGACATTATCTGTCATATTAATTGATTATAGCATGACATACGGTATATACTATTGAAATTGTCCCCAGTTCAGTTTAGAAATTGGAAAAATATATAATAAATTTTTTAAATGAGCGGATTACGAATGTAGATATCTTGACATTCTTGGCCGTGGGCATGGCCGCATGGCATGGCCCATGGGCTTGTGCAACCATGGCCTTGGCCTTTGCCTTTGGAGAGCATTGTTTCTCATCTGATCAAACGAATGCAAGGGTTTCCTATATAAACTGTGATGTTTTTCAACTTTTTGCAATCTCTCTTGTCTTACTTTCAATTCAATTCACCTAAAGGGCAAAAGGGTGTTTACACAAACTAACCATTTGCATTTACATTAAATTTGTTCACATCAATGGTTTATTCAGAAAGTAGTCTTAAAGTGGAAAAATCTAGCAAAACCAATGACACCATGAATGGGACCGTCTTGGTCATTGCAACCAATCATAACCCAGCTTCTATTTCTACTTTGGAAAATAATACGTCATGGTGCCGACTGCTGTCATAACAAAGGAAAGCCAAGCGGTGCCATACGTCTGTTTACAACGAAATCGCGGCAGCAATGTGCCACACTATTCATCATGAGGTTGCACCAAAAGTACAGGGAAAACAGTATCAGTGTGGTGTCTTTTTTTACCCTAAGAACTGAAACAGTGGTTCAGTGGATTCGTTTCGGAATTGACAGTGTGGATGCCAGACGACCGGGTTGTATTGACCTAATCATAAAAACGACCTCCAACAGCCGCCAGACAAAAATAAATTACTTGCATTCGTCTAACGAAGAAAATTCACAAAGCAAACGCGCAGATCTCGACGGCAACTTCTTCGGCGGCTCCGCCGTTACTGTAAAATGGCTAAAGAAGTTAGCTTTATACAAATACCTTTATAAAGTGTGTTTGTGCGGGCAAAAAAAAAACTGCATTCGCACATGCTAAATAATGTAATTGTTTATAATAATAATAATTATCATCACTATGATCTGCAGGAAATTCTAAGTTTTATTATAACTATTATAACAATATTTTATTTCATATAGCGCCCCATCCATAATTGCTAGTGGAGTGTCACAACATACCACTATTAAAAGTATACACTAAGAAAACTACTACCCACAGGTAATACATTAAAATAAATAGTACAAATGAATTTATTTATAAACATACAATTTCTAGACTGAAAGGAGAAGACTAGTCCTCGTCTCCCCTATATGTGCGTGTGTTGTGTATGCGTGTGTGTGGGGTGGGAGTGGGCGTGGGTAAGGGTGGATGGGAATGTAGGCGACCGGGTGTGCATGCGCGTATGTATGCGTGTGAGAATATCACACAAACACACTCAGCAACACACACCACGCATTCACACACACGCACGCACGCACGCACGCGCACACACACACACACACGCACGCACGCGCACGCACACACGCACACTCGCATACACACACAAACACACACGTTCACACTTGAGATTATCACATCTATACATTGTTCATATGCTTGACAGGTCAGCACAAAAGGTCACATTACGCTGTGGCCAAAGCATCCTGGAAATCTTCTTAGCAAAGTGCCAAAACTTCCGCCGGTGAATAGTCTTCAGGTTCCCCTGTTGGCGCCGTACTGGGCAGACAGCACAACGCAGATTGCAGGTATGGGGTCGTCTTCTAGGTCAAGTTTTCGGAGACGTAGGCGACGTAGGCGACGTAGGCGACGTAGGCGACATAGGCGACAGAGGCGACGTAGACGACGTAGGCGACGTAGACGAGGGAGAAGAGCTAAGCCGGTGCGCCGTGGAGAGGTCCGTTGGGGCTTATACAAGGCTCCCCGAAGTCGCAGGCATCGTCGTGGTCAAAATATGACGCCCATTCCCGTGAGTCGCGCCAATTCCGACATCAAACAACTGTTCGGAATCCGCTACGAAGCTAAGTGGGTTCTGGTCGTCAAGTGGTCCGGGTTGACGTTCGTCGGCGGGTCAAAGAAAACAAAGGTACACTGCATGGTTGTTACGTATCGCACATTTTGTAATTGATCTGGTGTCATAAGACTGTCGTGACATATATAGATTTAATAAGATTGCCACGTACAGATTCAACTCTAGATGGCAGGTGGACTAGGAAGTCCTTTGGCTTATCAAGAGTCCAACCTATCTATCTAAGTATACCCCGCCCGTCTTAGGTATATGTCGATTTTATTTTTAAGTATATTAACACTACTAGCACCTACACAATCAGCTGATAATCTGTTCCATTCGTTTACTGTTCTTTGTGAAAATGAAAATTTTCTAATATCTAGTCTACACTGCTTCTTTGCTAATGTAACTCCGTGTCCTCTAGTCCTTCTCTCTTCCTTGACCGTGAAAAAATATTTCTGTCAATATTTTCATACCCATTCAATATTTTAAACACCTCAATCTGATCTCCTCTCAATCTTCTGGTTTCTATTATTGTTAAACCACATTCTTTTAGACGCATTTCATAACTAATATTCCTGAGTTTTTGTATCATTTTGGTTGCTCTCCTTTGCACTCTTTCTAGCATATCAATATCCTTGCGATATGGTCTCCATGATTGTATACAATATTCTAAATGAGGCCTAACTATTGTTTTATACAGCGGTATTATTAGTTGTTTTTCTTTGTACACTATATTTCCCGTAATTAATCCATGAATTTGGTTTCCCTTTGCTGCTGCAATTCCACACTGCTCTGATACCTTCATGTCAGCATTAATAGTTAACCCTAAGTAATTTTCCGTTAAGGTAGTATTTAGTACAGTACCACCCATTGTATATTGTGTATCTTCATTCCCATGTCCTGTGTGGAGGCACTTACACTTTCCAAAATTAAACAGCATTAGCCACTTCTCAGACCATTTTGTCAACTTATTAAGATCGTCTTATAAATGCTGCCTATCTGCATCACTTTTAATTTTCCTAAACACTTTTGTGTCGTCCGCAAACTTCAACACCTTGCTTGTTATGTCATCATCCAAATCATTGATATATATTAAGAATAAAATAGGTCCCAGTACTTATCCCTGTGGTACTCCACTCAAAACCGATTTCCAGTTTGAAACCTCCCCATCAACTACTACTGTTTTTCTTCTACCAATAAGCCATTTTTCTATGCAGTTAATCATACCATTTCCTATGCCATGGGCCTTTAGTTTAAGTAGTAGTCTTTGGTGTGGCATTTTGTCAAAGGCTTTTTTAAAATCTAAGTAGATTATATCCACTGGTGATCCCTCATCTACCCACTTTGTGATATCTTCCAAAAAACATCACATATTTGTTAAGCATGACCTCGCTTTTAAAAACCCATGTTGAGATGGGTTTATCAATTTATTTTTAACAAGAAAATCAACCAAGTGATCTTTAATTAGTGATCTTTTTTTAAATAATGGTATAGTGTTTGCTTCTTTCCATTCTAACGGAACTATTCCCTCCTCTAATGACAAACTAAACACTGTTGCAAGCGGTATGCTGATTTGTTCTACAATGTCCAATAGTAATTTGGGAGGAATTGCATCTACTCCAGGTGATTTATTATCCTTCATATCTCTTGTTTTCATAGCTACCATTGTTGGGGTTACAATTAGTTGTCCTAAATAGTCAGACTCTCTCCCTTCGAACTTAGTCTCAAGTACTGGTAATATACTAATATCTTCCCGAACTAAAGTACTCATTTAGGTTTTCTGCCATTAAGAATCCCTCTTTTATTATGTTTCCATCACTACCTTCTAGAGGACCGACCTTATCCTGAACTTTCTGTTTACTTCGAACATACGCATAAAAACTCTTGCTGTCATGTTTTATATTAAAAGCAATTTTTTGTTCGTAGCTTCTCTCTGAATTTCTAATTTCAGCTGTAGCTTGATTAAGTGCTTCTTTATAAATGCTATAGTCTTCTTCACTTCCAGTATGTCTATATGTCTTTCACATCATTTGCTTGTACTTGATTTTTCTAATGGCTTCCTTCGATAAGTGTTTCTTCTTTGACCGTTTCCCCTGTTTTTTCAAGGGGACAAATTTGTCAACGACGCAGTCAATTTCGCTCTTTAAAATATTCCAGCATTCTGTTGCTGTCTTATTCTTCAGTGTGTTATTCCAGTCTATCTTTGCTAAATATTCCCTCATGTCCTTATATCTTCCTTTGTGAAATTTTTTCCTGTACCTTATTTTTCTATTCCGTTCTCCCTTTACTTTGATGATAAAATGTATCTGGTTGTGATCACTACACCCCAGTGGCTCACATATCTTGACATTATCAACAAATTCCTTCTGTGAGCTCAATACTATGTCTAACACGTTCTCGCCCCTGGTTGCTTCTAACACATGTTGAGAAAGGAAACTATTTGTACTAAATTAAAAAAAACTCTTGATCCTCTCTCCCCGTACTCTGTGGAGATGTCCACTGTATATGCCCATGGTTAAAATCCCACATAATAATACAGTCCCGTTTACTCACTTCTTTGATAGCGTTATGTATTTTTTCATTCTCTTCCATGCTTATGTTTGGACTCCGATACACTAACCTTACAGTTAATGTTGAGTTTCCTGTAACTATGTTACACCAGACAGCTTCTTCACATTCTGCTTCTTTTTCTAATTTTATTTCATAAGCCTGGATGGATTCTTTAATGTATAAAATAACTCCTCCTCCCCTTCTTCCTAATCTATCTTTCCTAAACATTACATATCCTGTCATTCCTAATTCGGCATCTGATATATCGGGGGTGGCCCAAGATTCAGTTATACCTATTATGTGAGGGTCAATATCTTCTACCATACTGTTTAGTTCATTTCTTTTGTTTACTATGCTCCTTGCATTTAAACACATTTATAATAAAATTCCGTAGGGCTTTCCCGGCTGTTCTTTGCTGATTTGTTTTGTCTTTATCTATGCCTCTAGTGTTTGGCTTCTCTTTATACCCCCCCTGCGAAACTAGTTTAAAAAGTTGCAACCTGTTCCACTGTCCATCGATCGAAGCAGGTTCTCGGAGAACACTGCTGCGCCCTTTCCGCTTAGATGGAGGCCATCTCTCATATACATGTCTTCTTTCACAACAAAGTATCCCCACAAAGCTACAAATCCAACTCCTTCTTCTTCACACATCTGCTCTACTAGTGCGTTCATTGCCATCCTCGTGCAATTTCTATATATTGCTCCCCTTCCCCTCATCACTGGCAAGATTCCTGAGAGAATAATCTGTTCAACTCTTCTTTAGTGTCTCTACCAACTGTCTGTACCTCTTTACTATCCTGGCTGTCCCACCCCTGTCTGCATTGTTCGTCCCTACATGTACTAATATAGACCCCCTTGGCCATGCCCCAATACGTTCTCTACCCGTTCAGTCACATGCTCTATCCCAGCCCCCGGAAGACAAACAACAACGTCTTCTCCTTTGCTTAATGTCCTGTCTGTCTTTCGCAAAATGGAGTCTCCCATAAATACGCTTTCTATTATCGATCTCTGCTTCAGAGTAGCTCCTCCGTTTTGCATCTCCCTGGTTGCTGACTTTTCCCTCTGCCGCTTTCTCTGTTGTTCCTTTCTTTCCTGCCTCTTTTCTTCCTGTCATCATCCTTGTTATTGACTTCCGTTTGGTCACATCTACTCTCACTTCCTTTCTTCCCTTCATCTTTCCTCCTGTCGCATCTAATTCTCTCATCTCCTGTCCCCTTGTCCCTCTCTCCTTCTCTACTGTCACTTTTTCCCCTGTCACCTTCCTGCATGTCATGTTTTCTGTTGTTCTTTCTCCATTTGTGTTGCTTGCAATCACCCTCCCTCCACTCTCCGTCCCCTTCACAATATCCGTTAGCCTAGCTAACTCTGCTGTCAGACAGTCCACTTTCCAACACCCTAAACATTGGAACGTAAACCCTTCCTCCGTTGTTTTCCTGCACCCCAATACGGCAAAATCCACCAAGCTGTGGCAGTGGTTACATATCAAGTGCCTCCTTGCCTTCATTTGCCGCTTGCAAGGTGCCCTATTATGATTTCTTAAAATGAACTCTTAGTTTATACCGATTTAGTAGAAGGCTGGCGAAATTGCACTTGTAATCCCACGCGGATGTAGAAAGCCTGCTACGTCCCCAATAGGCTGACCAGTTTTTATTGTATAATCGTGAAACGTGTCGACGTAACGCATATCGTCTCACTACAGGCAACCTAGAAAGTGTCTCGCATATCCCGAACGTCGTTATTTCATATATTTGCCACAGCATTCAGTGATATATTTAGCTGATTGTTATTACCTAAAGTAATAACAAGTCCACAAGAACGTATTCCGTTGTTAACAGAAAAATACTTTCCAAGTTGTGATGACGACGGACGGTAAAAAGGCCTTCGTAATCTTCATCTATGACAAAATATCGTGGTCCAGCAGAAAGCGCGGCCAGGTTCATGCTATGGTGAGTTGAAATTGCTACACATATTTACATTGTTGCATTCTACGCTAGTTAGGCTATAAATTGCTATCGATGCTCTAGAATCAAGACAGCCTGGCAGAAATGTAGGGAAACAAGTGGAGTTGTTTATGATCGCAGATTAATACACAAACTAGCAATCGAGATCTTACTGCACAGTGATTCGACCAATACACCTTTTCCACCACCATCCCGCCATCTGTCGGCAGTGGCAGAAACTAACGAATTAGGTAGAGACCCGTCTAGCCACGCCGCAGTTTTCACATGATCGATATTGTTTTACATGAGAGTCGTCCAGAAATATGAACTAAATGCCGTTTACATATGGAATAATCGTCATGTCTTTGGGTGCATTGGAAAGTTAACATGTCGCAGTTTACGAATTAGTAAGTATCTAAGCATGTTATATTTTTGTTTGACTAAAAATGTGATTCATAAACGTTTATTTATACGCGATGCTCCCTGTGCCAGCAGCCGCAGGAACCACGTGCTCGTAAGCACACGGTAACAACCTATGTTATTGTGAAATAAATCTACTGCAGCTTCTTAACTGGTCGGAATTGTTGACTTAAACTCATTGCAATATCAAAACAGATAATGTATCTTCTATATTCATAGATTTGATATAATCTTACGGATGTAATAATAACGTATCAATGAAAACTAACACAGTCTCTGTCGCCGTTACGGTCGAAGCCGGTGAAAGTGTATTTGGCTATTTGTATGGCTCTCTTTGATTTATCAAATAAACTGGTTATATTCGTACTAGAGGAGAAAAAATACATATATTTACCATCTGTGACACTTCATCTCCATCCTGATCCATTTCTATTGGTGAAATATTCCATTTTCCTGGCACAAAAAAAGACTCTAACATGGCTACATTTCAGTCACTCGTCTGGATCAATGCAAAACTTTGTACTCGCTTCAGGAGTTGGTTGACCCACAACCCGCGTTTTCCTTGATTACTGTTGAATGTGCATGCTCCGCGGAAAAGGTGTATTGTTCGAACATCGAGCAAAAAACACATGCTGTTGACAAACGGTTGGTTGGGCGTATTTTTAGACACTTAAATTAGTAACGAGTAGGTTTTGCCAAATAGTACTAACTTCTTAGATTATAACGATCAGCATGATGGAAATATCGCTACGCAGATTAAGATTTATTTAGGGATCACGGTAGTGAAACGCATTTTGAAAATACCCCTGAAATGCTTCGTCAGGTTCTGTTCCAGGATGGATTTTCTTTAAAGGGATACTCCAGTCAGTGAGAGGTTCACAATAGTAACTTACATATGTATACTGTATTGGTTGTGCCTAGTAACTGTGCACAACGATCGTTAATAAACAATTAGTTGTAGTTTAATGGTGTCAAAAACATGCTATCTTAGAACCAGGGCGCTGCCATCTTGAGACTTATGCGCCAGTGACGTAAGCCAAATCGTTTACGTCACTGGCGCATTATTGAAAAAGGCAAGGATTGGCGGAATCTTCGCTAATAATTGTGATTGTGACGTAAGCAACCCGCGACGTACTGGATACATCAAATACCATTGGACAGACATGTTCGAACATGCATGCGCCAGTGACGTAAGCGGTTTACGTCACTGGCGCATAAGTCTCAAAATTGCAGCGCCCTGAATCCAACTTGGACTGTTTCTGATACAATTATACTATAATTAATTGTTTATTAACGATCTTTGTGCACAATTACTAAGCACAACCAATATATTATGCAGATGTACGTAACTGGTGTGAATCTCTCACTGATTGGAGTATCTCTTTAAGCGCGTAACATGTTAGCGAAAGGGAAAGCACGAATTCCTCCTCATGCGAACTTATATAATGGTGATCGTATGGCCGATATCTATCTCTCTCAGGGAAGAGAAAAAAACGAGGAGGGGCGTATAAGTAAATTATATATATTATATATATATATATATATATATATATATATATATATATATATATATATATATATTTGTTATAAAACATAACACTTAACAATAAAATTTCATTATGCACACACACAAAATAGTATATATATATATATATGGTATATATATATATATATATATATATATATTATCGGTATGTCAACATCGACTCAGACAGAACATGGTGTTTAAGAAATAAACAGTTTTGAAATTGACGCCTATGGATTTTTTAAAGGCCTCGATGTTTACTACAATACATTGCTACTACACGCTTGACATTGTGATGTCCACCATGAAACAAGGTAACTCAGTATTGATGTAGCTATTATTTTCGGTTAAGGTCGCTTGATAAAATTTCATGTTATGCTCCCACAGGCAGGTTTTGACTTCGGTAATGGGACAAAACAGATACGATTGCCAGATTCTCTCACTCCGGCTATCGTCAACATCGACTCAGACACGAACATGGGTTCAGGAAACAAAGGCCTATTCGCCTTTAGAGTTGATCGAATACTTGAGCAACAGTCGGCTGCCAACACTACAACGACTACGACAACAACCACTACAACGACTACGACTCCACCACTTGTTTGTAAAGGTAAAGATTTGCCGTGCCTGGATGTTATAACAATTAAGTAATACAGGTAAATTTGCGGACAACGCCAATATATTAAATTTAGAAGATTCAAACCATTACCAACAAATCTTCAGGTTTTAAAGTTATGTTCATCGATAAAAACAAAACATGTTATGACGACACAACATACAGTAGAAGAATCGCACCGGACAGAGGTTCACATTTCAATAACTGACTGCTGAGAAATCATTTGTTTGAACTAACATTATGAGTATTCTTTATTGTGTGCTCGCATGCGCTTATATACGTAACTGCCAGTAAAATTAATTAGTAACGTAGTCTAAGCGGTTATTACTACAATACCACATAAGGTACGTTTTTACAAATGGCATAACATTGTTATTATACGTTTCTTTTTATACAGATCGACTACGATTTTCCCCGAGAAATGCCTTTGTGCTCGGAGGATGTCCAGTTCGATTCTATGCGCGATGCTTCCAGAACAGAACTGTTACGTGTCGCTTTAACGAGTCTGACGTCACAGGCGTTACTAACGGGTACACCTCGGTTTGCGTTACGCCGTATTTTTCACGTGCTGGTATTGTGCCACTGTCAGTGTCCATCGATGGCGGCATCACATTTTCGGCGGCAGTTGATTTCGAGCTAAGTACGTGTTACATAATATCATAATATAATTATATATATATATATATATATATATATATATATATATATTATACATATATATATGTGTGTGTGTGTAACTATGTAACTGTGTAACTGTGTATGTGTGTCTGTTTGTGTGTGTGTGTGTGCGCGCGTGCGTGCGTGCGTGCGTGCGTGCGTGTGTGTGTGCGCACTACAAACACCGTTATATGCATGTCCGCCGATGCCTAATAGTAATACTACTCACCACCACATCTCACCATCACCACGAAACTGATGTGCCTTCTGTGATGTTGTTGCAGTTGCTGTACAGAAAAGAAACCGTGTGATACTATCTCCTGGGATGGGAATGAAGTGGGGCGACCTTACAAATCTTCATCATCTGAGTGTTCGGTGGAGAAAGTGTACTATGAACACTAAGTACGTCAACGTCATCTACGCTGCTCTGACTCGGAGGTAATATTCGTCTCTGCAAAATTATTTGTCAATAGATATATTGAACAGAAGCTCTCGAGAGGCTAGCATTCTTAGACTGAGATAGTTTAACAAGTACTAAGTAACTAAGTAGGTAAATGAGTAATTTGTTTATTTCTATGCACAGCAATGACACAGTACCATTCTATAAATACAACATTTTAAATATACATAAACAAGTAATCATTAATGTTGGTGGAAAACATGTAGATTTAGTTAATTAAAAACGGGTCCAATTCTGCTGGATACAGTTTTGCAGGGGGATATCTTTTCAAATATTTTTCAGAATGTAATTTTCACAACATGTTATATATAATGTCCGTCATTCATAACAATGAAGTTAGGTTTGTTTAGAATGTACTCAGCTTGTGGTGTGAAGACTACAAAAACGGAAAACGTGTTGAGCTGTGCCGTTTTCGATATCACGTATTCAAGTTTATTAATGGGTTTGTTCTTTTGAAACACAATTTGTTCTCGCATATATCCGTTATTTTATATACAGATACATTGTAAGTGTACTGGTTACATTGCGGGATTGCACATGCAGTCATGTTTAATGCATGCGCTATCTGCTATCGCCGGGGTATTATCGAAGTACTTTTACACTCAAAATTACTTTCCAACGTTTTGTTTCACATGTTATGTGTATAAAACATTATATTTCTGAAACATTTGTTCGTTCTTTGTTAAAAACAGATTAGGAGTAGGACATATAAACCAGAACACATTGGGTTTGCATGATTTGTGATTCACCGGCATCCTGGACATATTTTCTGTAGGATATCTATGAGCAAAAATACAGAAAAAATATAATCCATAAAATTGGTGCAGAACAAACTGTTAGAAACTTTTGTTTTTATTGACGACGAAACACACACACACACACACACACACACACACACACACACACACACACACACACACACACACACACACACACACACACCACACACACACACACACACACACACACACACACACACACACACA
Source organism: Ridgeia piscesae (assembly GCA_025642075.2). Taxonomy (NCBI): domain Eukaryota; kingdom Metazoa; phylum Annelida; class Polychaeta; order Sabellida; family Siboglinidae; genus Ridgeia; species Ridgeia piscesae. Next base: position 224,074 of record JAODUO010000769.1, read on the forward strand.
CACACACACACACACACACACACACACACACATACATACACACACAGTCACACGCACGCACGCACGCACGCACACAGTCACACGCACGCATGCACACACAACAACGCGACCAATTGTGGTTAATGATTGTTGTTATTGCTTTCTTGGCAGCAATGATATAGAATTCACCACACTGAAGAAATCAGTTCCCAACACCGGGTTTATGAGGCTCGGTAACATCAGAGCGTGGCGTCCTGAGTTTGTGGGCGCTCTAGGAATACAAGAATACAACGCCGGGAGTTACAAATTTGGGTAAATAACATGCAGTAACGGTACCATCGGATATCATAAATACCTCACTGTCGTTATCAGGGCGCGACATTGGAGCAGGCACGGTGATCCGACGCGTGTTTTGCAGCTGCGGGCCAGTTCGGGCCACCAGTTTTCAAATTATATAGTATGTTCAATAGGCATGTTATTTATAATAAACTAATGAAATATCGTTTCTAAATGCCACCGTGCGTGTACGAAGACTTGTACGCACTGTGGAAATCATATTTTGTGTTCGCCCGCGTGATTGGCAAATGGCACACATAATTAATTATCCAATAAACGATCGTGTTACCAAAGGATGGCAAGCGATATCATTGTTGTCTGCGTGGTAAACCGCTAATGCACATTCCGTAATGGAAAATCATTTAGACAATGTGTTATACTGTCAAACGTTTGAGAGTGTGGCAAACGACCAAGACAATCTTGGAGGAAAGAGAGCAGAGTTTAGGACAGCGTCCACACTGTCTCTACCGCCGCAGCCCTTCGCACAGCGACGCGTTGTTTACACAGGCTAGCCAGTCGTTTATTGGCACACGTGGTATATGCAAATGCAAATGTATCCTGTGATCTTTTAAGCCTGGTCTTCGCAATAATGGCTATAACGTTGAGCCTCAGGCATAACCCAAACCAAGAGTTGTTTCAAATGCTGAAGGCAGCCAGCTAAAATGTCAGGCCCCACTCCGTAATACCTGTCAAGACATGTAGCTTGTCTTCACTGACTTTACTTTAGTCTCAATGCCATTATGCAAAATAAAACATTACTGGAAAGTGTTAGTGGGTAAGTCAGCTGTCAATATTAAATATGAAAAAGTTGTTTTTTAATGTCCGAGCATATATTGTAGTTTTACGTTTTTATTTTACAGTATTTTTTAAATGTAAACGGACTTTATTATGTGATTATGTCGAAGAGACAACACTGACAGACTACTTTGACTGTTGTCATTGGTGCAGATATTTTATTTCTCATAATATGTAATAACCCACATAATAAATTCTAAATAAATTAATTAAAGTGTTAATTAAAATTGTGTAGTGCGAATAGCGCCACAGATTTTGCATTAATAGCAGACAGCCGCCACGATTAAAAATATTCATATAACTTCGCGTTTTTCTTCTTATAGTGGCAATCTTAAATTGTGTAAATACATATGCAACACTGGAGCGACGGGTGTCTGTGTGATGTCACTCCTGTCGAACATTGGTCTTGTAATGCGATGGGCAACTCGATGCCGGCATGTTTTGTTTACAATAATCGGGACAGTAATTCTTTGGGCGGCATCGTGGATATAAAACCTTAATCTCAATGCCTGCACATGATTGATATGAAAACACGAAGAAGTTATCAAACTAAATCCTTGTAGAGCCTTTATATTAACTTCCATTGGGCATTTTGGTGCATTGTAAAGCATTATAAATATATTTATGTGTGTGTGTATAAAAAAATATAAAATATATATATATATATATATATATATATATATATATATATATGGTGCTAATTAAAATAAATAAACATTAACATTTCTAAATTCAATTCCAATTTCTAAACGTATTATTGCCAGATTTAAAGCAAACTTTACAAACTAGCATCATGATATATATAAAATACATGTATGTTTGTATTTAAAAATTGTGTTGTTTTATTTAAAAATTATTTATATGATATATAATGTCTATGTAGATATTTGAAGTTTTTAAAAGTATTTGAAACAGCCAAGAATCGCTTTACTAATAGTGACCACATTCTCTTTCATTGGGCAAAATCGTCACTTGCATACTTCATACATGTAAATTAGTTTTGACGTCAACATGCACAGATGTAACAAACACCAGAAACATGTCATCAGTGTAAACAATCCTCGCAGTGCCAAACATGTGTTCTACTCATATACGGTTGTGTTTACATTGCATTTCTTCTAGGACAGTGGTATGGCAGTGTGACAATCGGATTGTTTTCAGGTCACCAGCGTCGCAGTGGACTCCTGTCCAAGTGAATAGTTGGTATTATAACCTGTATGTGCAGTCGGCAATCCAGCAAGCACAAACGATCCCCAAATCCGCATTCATTGTGGCAGCGGAGGAGGCATTAGGCCGCACTATCAAGAGTCTACGCAAATCGTCGTATGGACTAAAACGTTTCTTCTCAGAAAAAGCTGCCTTGGTGAAGAAAACCTACTTCAAGGTTGTACAACACAGCATGCATTGACAAGTCATACTTCGAGGCTAACATTAGCGTAAAATTACGTTCGCATTCATGTTGACACGTGATAACTAAATAGCCAGTATCCAAGCCTCGTTGAGCATAGTGACACGTGTTAGGAATGTTTATAATGTTTTGGTCACGTGACAGCATCTGTTTGGCCAAACAGCTGCACGGACAAAACGGTGCACAACAGATACTTAACTATTTAAAGTACCAGTTTTACTAGCTTCAGAGTGGGCTTCTTCTATATACGCCAAAGACGTACAGGCTTGAGACCTTCTTTTCTTTACCACGTGTTGATGATGTTAGACTACCACTGTTTCTAGTAAACAAAATCATACAGATAGTCTACTAAAACACGGAAGTACAATATTTGTGAGTGTGCGTACTTGCGATTGTGCGTGTGCATTGTTTCAATTTGTTACGTACGTCAGCGTTTGTGCATGACAAATACGTAAATTGTCACTCTTCATTAATTATATTACTTAAAAATATTGTAGTGTTTTATTACTTTCACTACGTGACAGTGATAATTAGCAAATCATCTTCCTTTTAACAACAGCATATGTGTGCACAATGGATCAAGTCTGAACAAGGGGATCCGCCCAAAATGAGTGAAATTCCCAGTTGTCCATGTGACCTCGAAACGGCGAAGCTCGATGGACGGTTCATCTACGATGTATTCGTTTTTACTCTAAAATTCAAGAAACGATGCATGTCCACAACAATTCCCACGTAAGCATGACACACAATTGCCGAATGTTGGCGGTACTGTTTTATTTACCCTTACTAATTAAACGAAATGTGTATATTTCACAGCAAATTGAATAGGTGTAGTTAACTAATAAAGGCTTAAGTTCATGGGCATCAATCTGAGCACTAGACAATTGTCAATCGGGGTGACTCTGTGCTAAAACCATCGGACTCTCGATTGATAAAACCTGGGTCTGAATCTTGCACAGACATTTCGAACATTGGGTAAGTTAGATCACTCTTAAGTTGCTACTCGCTCAGCTATAACTGATCATGAATAGTGGTGGGTAAAGATAACATTCACGCGTTAATTACAGTACAGTGTCACTGAATGTTTTCCAGACTGGTCTGCAGAGAATAAAGTGTGAAGCGCATTGTGCATTCCTAATGACTTTATATATATATATATATATATATATATATATATATATATATATATATAAAGAATTTTATTCTGCTTATTTTCTTACAATAATGATTAATATGCGATATAGAGAAGAGGAGCATCGAAAACATGTTCCATTCACGTGTACTAGTTCTCTATACAATGGCGGTGTTAAATGTCGTTGTAGTTCAGGAGGCTGGGGTCAGCAATGTTGCTACAAGAGAGGCAAGCTGCTGCCATTAGCTTCAGGTGGCGGCACGGTCATGAGGTTGCCCGTCGACAGACAGCTGTTCTCATACATACGTCAAGAGCATTGGCCTAGAATAGTGTGCAACGAGTTATCCTCCAACCGCGAAGATTACCGCAAGCTACGACCATCGGATAACTGTTCCAGTTACGAACCGTTAAGTCGCGGTATGCACGTAGAACCTTCATAGTTAATCAACTCTGGCTGGAGGTGGATGCGTGTGTGTGTGCGGGCGGGCGAGTGCGTGGGTGTGTGCACACACGCACACACACAGCAAACACCCGGTATACATACACCTACGCACACGCCCCACTCTTGCACGTGTTGGAATACGTCCAATTCAGTATTGGTGTGTGTTTGTATGTGCAAGTGCTTGTATCCGTACGTGATCAAATCAGATCTGTTTTGTTGTAGGCGTTAGCTTTGGCTTGGGACATGTGATTACGCTTACTGGTCACTCGTATCATTTGAGGAAGGCTGGTCAGTTCTGGATTGTTCGTGCCGACACCTTCTCCATGCATGGAGAAACGTCCGAAGTAATGAAAAGAAACGGTAAGACGGCTATCTTCGAAACACAGGACGGCCCAGCATGTGACGCTTTGCACAGCAATACCTTTGATTTGTCCAGCGTATAACTAAAACCGTGTAATTAAAATTAAACTAATAACCACAGAATACAAGATTGGTATCTTCTGAAGTCTCTGCATTGGCTTCCTATTCGATATCGTATCATCGTTGAGACATGTACTAGTACTTGTCAAACGCTTTCATGTAAGCAATTGCCATTTTAAAATTAATTCCTTATTCCTATAAGAGAAACTTCGATCATCTAGTCCTGATTTACCTTTTGTTCCGAGAGTGAATACTAATATTGGGAATAGGACTTTTTCTTTAGCTGCGCCTGCTCGTTGGAATGTTTTCCTTCTAGTGTTATATCAGTTGTATGGGTGGAAGTTTGTGAACACAGTAAAATATTGCCAAATGCCACCGTTATTTAAAAACGTATTTCTGTAGCGTTGCCCATTCATAGTTCTCTGGAGTAGCAATCCATCTGTTGACAATCGGAATGTTTATTGACTCTGAGATTGATCAACCTTTTTATATTGATTCAACTATTAGCGTGGTTTCCAAATTTCCAAGGAAACATCATTCTATTATTGTACTATAATTGGTATTCAAAAAGTTTAATTAAACTCGGCTGCGTAATACGATTGTCATCTTTGACTATGAGTTACCATTTTCTTTATCTATATTGCAGGTGAAGCAATGAATGAAGTTGTTTGGCAATCATTGGTGATGAAACTGAATAACTCAACTACAATCACTGTAACAAACGGTGCCAATGGTTTGAATATCAGTGTGAATGGAAAACCTCGGAGTACCGACAAAATCAACCACTTGCATTTCCCAGGTATGTGGCTTATTTTGCATGTTTTCTAAGATACCTAAAAGCGTTACATTGTCACTTATCAATATGCTTTTGTGTTAGCGGCGTTGTTGTATAAGTCCACCCGAATTATGCGTCTGCTAAAATTTATTATTTGCATATGTTAATTAGCATTTTGTTGTCATCGAACTGTCATTTGTTGTTGGCAGCAGTCAACATGCAGTATACAATGAAAAGCAATACATTGACGCTTCGCTTCGACTACGGGAAAGGCTGCGTTGTTCAAATCAATCAATTTGGACCTTCTTTGGCGTTCTCTGTAAAGTTAAACCGATTGGAAAAGGTAAGTATGGCTTAGCCAGATAGACGGTCGTAGTGTCCTGCAATGTTGGATAGTACGTTATTGTATTATATAATTATAATAAGGCTATTTTAAAACATTAAGCGTATTGATCATTGCCATTACGATCACATTGTTTTTATTTAATTGTTAGTACGTCCGCCGAAGTAGGGAAAACGATATGAAAGACTGATAGTATACAGGCATACATACATACATACATACATACATACATACATACATACATACATACATACATACATACATACATACATACATACATACATACATACATACACACATACACACATACACACATACACACATACACACATACACACATACACACATACACACATACACACATACACACATACACACATACACACATACACACAACACACACACACACACACACACACACACACATACATTATATATATATATATACGTGTGTGTATATATACATATATTATATATATATATATATATATATATATATATATATATATAATTATATGTGTGTGTGTGTGTGTATAGATTGATTTAGCAACAAAGATTACAGTAATCGCGACCATACTAACAAGTTAACAATGACAATATAATGTCACATTTTACCTAATCAATCAATTAATTAAATATAAAATACGCAATCCGACATGGCTTGAAAGTTTCATGTCAGCAAATTGTTACCGAGTACTCCTACGTATGTTGTCGTGAATAGTCATTTGTATCAAAGAAGTGTCATTCCTCTGAGTCGATTTGTATTGAAATACAGAAACAATTTAATATGACATGCACTTATGTCCGATTTTGCCTTTACTAATTAGGTATTTGTTAAAATTATAACAAATGTATGTAACTCGTACGGTACAGGATTTATATTTCTTCTCATCGAAAGGTTGTGAAATTGGCACAACTCAAACGAATTTACCCGACCTCAACATCCACAGTGATCGACTTGGGCGCCATACACGTTATTCACGATGTGTCCATAAAAAGTCGTGATTCCACAGGTGGTAAGCGGTGACATTTGTGAAATTGTCTTAGTTACAATGATGTGTCATATAATGATAGTTGTTCGTGTGTGTGTGTGTGTGTGTGTGTGTGCGTGCGTGCGTGCGTGCGTGCGTGCGTGCGTGCGTGCGTGCGTGCGTGTGTGTGGTATGTGTGTGAGTGGCTGTGGTGTGTGTGTGTGTGTGTGTGTGTGTGTGTGTGTGTGTGTGTGTGTGTGTGTGTGTGTGTGTGTGTGTGTGTGTGTGTGTGTGTGTGTGTGTGTGTGTGTGTGTGTTTGTGTGTTCTTTAGTCAAAATGTGTGTGTGTTCTCTAGTCAAAATGTGTGTATGTATGATTGTGTGTGCAGCCGTGCGTGCATGCGTGCGTGCGTGCGTGCTTGAGTGTGTGCAGCGAATTTTACTTACACACGCTATGTTTCTGCTTGCGTGGATAGTAAAGTTAAAGAGCGATTTGACTACCAACATGGCACTCCGGAAACCTGCAGCACAGTCGACTACACAGTCAAGGGCATACAGGGCACTGAATGCGGTAGATGGCAACAGAGGAACCTGCACGCAAACCCTAAACGAGATTGGTAGCTGGTGGCTGGTTAACTTAGAGGCAACGTACGAAATCAAAGAAGTTGTGATAACAAATGGCGGTGACCTTTCCGGTAAATCGTGTTAGGTTTATCGAATCCTGATATCAGTGTAATTTCGTTTACCTTACGTTGCCTTCGTCTTCCGGAAGAGACATTACGCAGCTGGACCCTTTTATGTGGTGGCTATGTCAGGGGAAGATAAGATCCCACGCCGGTGGCAAATGTGCAACCTGCTTTGTACTCATTAATTATGTGAATAAGACGACTTACGCTTAAGCTTAGATCAGTCAATATTGAAATCAGGTAAAACTAGAATACATGACCTGATAGACAAATGAAACCCCTACGTTACGGTATGCAGTTTGGAGATATTACCTCAATTATTCAAACGGAATACGTACTACTTTGTTTCTTTCTAAACTCTTACAGCCGAGCGACTGGCGAACTTCGTCATAGAAGCAGTTTCACATAGCTTTCGCGTTGCTGTCTGCCAAGAAGTGAACTCAGCCTGGAAGCGTGGACAGACTACACGCATCCCTTGCCGTCCATACACGGCAGGGATGCTCGTCAAAATCAGTTTATCGGGAGACAAACCTTCAAACTTGTCATTGTGCGAAGTGGAGGTTTACGGAATCTATGGTGGGACTAGCACAATTTTATTTTACATTTGTAAATATTGTTTCACGGGAGAGTATCAAAACATAAAGTGCTAATGACTATGGTACTTGCTTGCTACAGAAAGAACGTAATACGTTGTAAACGAACTTTATTACAAAGCCAAATAGGTATGACATGTACATGTAAATTGTTAATATTATTGTTAGTGTCGTGGTTATTGTTAAAGGAATGTTGCCATAGCTCTGAAATTTGTTTTTAATATTCACGGTCACGATTACATAGCTAAGCATATTGGGTGCCAACGTTAAACTAGTACAGTTGATTTCTGTAATAATAGTGATCGTGTGGTATCAAGTTTTCTGGCTTTGTTTAAGCGCCTCTATTAATTCTTGATGTACGTTCAATGCATCCTACCTTAATCGGCTTCTAGTCGGCGTTTCTTAATCCAGCGCCTTCTACTGGCATATGTTGACCACGGCAATGACGTGGATCAAAATAGCGAAATAGTTCACTTGCGGCTGCAATGTTTCAGTGGAAGAGCAGCATCACGTCGTCAAACGTTCAGCGAGTGTCGCCAGTTTTGACTCTCAGCTGTGCTCTGGAATAGTGAATTCGTTTCTGATCGGCGAGAAACATGGCGTTGGATATGCAGCAGGCGTGAAGGGAACCCTTGTGAAGATCCCTGTTCCTGGGACCAATAAAACGCTCAGTATGTGCAAAATGAAAGTCTACGGCATATTAGGTATGGCAATGTTTTGCGTTAACTACAGTTTCATTTCTTGTAATCTTGTAAAAAAAAAAGGTAAGTTCTTATATAGCGCAGTATCCAATCCTCAGGATTGCTCAAAGCGCTTTACACATTACTTCCCTGGCAGACCTGTTCAATCAAACACCATCGCAACTTCTCTGGGAAGCATCCAGCCACATGCTACAATTAATGCGCGAAGGCTGCTCGTACACATATCCACCACTTGTCTATAGCCAGGTACTCATTTATACAGCTGAGTGGACTGGAGCAATGTAGAGTGAAAAAAATTGCCCAAGGTTTTAACACCGCAGCACAGGATTCGAACCCGGGTCCTCTTAGTCGAGAGTCCGATGCCCTACCCCTAAGCCACGGCACTCATATAAACATGCCAGCATAGACTGACTGACATTTTAAATGATAACACAGCTATCGTATTGATACAGCATTTCTCACGCGTATGCATAATAACAGATTGAGTTCATACAGGAAATCCCTCGTTGAACATTACATAATCCATTCTAACTCCAAGGTGGGTTATTTTCTCAATCAGAAATCACTGAGCTGTAACTAGACTTTAAAACTGCAGCCATGAATAGAGTAATGGCGGATGGTTATTATCACCGCTTGCAATTTTTGTTACAGTTCCTCTCTTGGGTTCTAAAAGAAATACTTCATTCCCAGCTTCTGCCTTGAACGATTTCAATGATGTTTTGAAAAACTGTAAGTAAAGTGAATTATATAAGACAAACACACACGCACACACACACACACCACTGCTTGCACACATATCCACCACTGTCTATAACCAGGTACTCATTTATACAGTTGAGTGAACTGGAGCAATGTAGAGTGAAAAGACTTGCCCAAGGTTTTAACACCGTAGCACAGGATTCGAACCCGGGTCCACTTAGTCGAGAGTCCGAAGCTCTACACCCGAGCCATTGCGCTCTACGTTGCCGTTGTCTTACATTGTGTCCGCCTCAGACCAAGATACCATCTATGGTGTTATTTATGCTAATTTATGCTTATTCATTGCACACAGTGCTCGCATTATCACGATACGAAATGCTCAATGCGGTATAAATAAAAATAAAAATGATTTCACTGAAAACCTAATAGCTAAACTATAAACTGCTAATCAGTCGTAATTGTCCCTTTCAGATGAAACAAAGTACGATTTAGTCATCGATGTATCTACTTCGTTAGACGATGTTGAATCAGAGAGGTGTGCAATGGTGCCAGTCGCTTTTCTAGTTGGCGAAGCAAAGCGTATTAGATGTATATCGGGCACGAAAGGCAGGTTTGTCAAGATCGCTGTGCACCTGCCTAAGAAATGGGAAGTACATGTCTACGGCTTCGCAGGTATGATGGTACATTCGCAGGTATGATGGTACATTCGCAGGTATAATGGTACATTACACAGTAATAATCAAGGGACGACTGGTTACTGGTTCATTTATCCTGGAACATCGTTACGATATTACTCTTAGTGTATTACGAACTGCTGTTATAGTCATCATATGGGTTATTTACGGATTGTGCTAGTTATCGAATGACCTGTTGCCTGGCAACTAATATTGTGAGGTCTTCATGTGTGTGTAACGGATATTCCATTGCATAGCTTGTTGAAAATATTACTCCCGTAGTACTTTCTGTGCGAAAAGAACAGATGGCAATGTTGCTTTCAGCGGGATTTTTATTTGGCATATGTCATGTTGACGAGATAATATATAGTATCAACGTAGACGTTGCTGGTAACAAAAACGTTTAATATGCGCGTAATGGAGAGTTATGAGAACTACTAATCGAGGTGGCGCCGTTACGCAACTAGGGCCTAGTGCCGTCAACCGCCAGTGTTCCATTACCTGTATACGCTGCATTCATTCATTATTATATCCAGCATGTATTAACACACGGTGTAGATATGCTTCATAGATAACAGTTTGAGACTAGAAGACCTCAAATATCTCAAGTAACGCCTCCCATTGCAATATAAGTTGTTGGTAAGGCGCATATTGATGAGATCACGGTCACGTTTTGATTCTGATGTCAGTTTGAAATGATCAATTGTAATCATGGGGTTTGTTATAGTTCCTCAACCGGACTTACTGCAAACGTTTAGTTCCTCGCCGATATCCACTTCAAGAGATCTTATCGACGCTTGTAAGTAAACACTGATTTACGTCAAATTAATTAAATCGTCATGGTATCTGGAGTAGAACAGTGAATAACTGTTTTCCGTGACATCGTATGTTTTCCTGTTAGAACCATGGTCAAGCATCTAGAACACACTCGTAAGGGTAATATCAATTGGACAGGAAATATAATCTGGCCTAATGTATCCGTTGTCTTCCCTTAATGTTATCATTATACTGGTATATGTAATTTTCGTTCGGTTGATTTGTGCAATACTGTAAAGATGCATAGTGCATTTGATTTGAACTGAATTTAATGTTGTTGATTGTATAACGCAATGTATACACATTAGAATAAAATTACGATTTATTGATTTACTGTGTGACGTAGCGACTGAAACAGCCGTTTTCGATGTGTCATTTGCGTTTCTAATCTTTTGCTTTTCGTTAATGTAAATAATTAGTGTTTGATTTGTCTAGGTATTGTCAAGACGAATGCCAACTCGTCATTGTCACGTCATCCAGGAAGTGTCACGTTCGTGCCCAGATCCGATGTAATCACGCTGGTTAATTCAATTTGCGATGACGTAGACGAATGCAAATACGACTTGGGACAGACGAAAAACATAACTCTTGCTGCCGCCTCCGTGTACATGATGAAAGCGCTCGGTTCTTTTACGGAAGTCATCAACAAGTGTAAGATAAAGTCAAGAATCGTTAATATAGAATACATTATGATTGAGTTGTTTTTATAATTCAGCAATTCATTTCGTCGATCTATAACTGTTTATTGACTGAGTTAAGTGTTTACATACACCTATGCACGCATACACGCACGCAACACATACACAACACACGCACGCGCACAACAGGCACGCACACACGCGAGCAGGGACACACTTAAACACAATCTCGAAAGGTATAAATGAATATAGCACTTTTCATTCCAGATGGTTATTCTTCAGAAGCATACGACTGTCAGAGAAAGAATCCTTGCACAAGTTTACAGTGGACCTCGAACAGATCCAAGTTCCCAAGCAAGAATCCGAAGAAATACGTTGTCTGTCAGAGAAGCGGCGCCTGCAAAGTTCAGACCTGTCCCAGGAGGCAGAAGTATTCTTCGTACGTCGACAAATGCAGTACCGTTAACAAATTCGTGGGTGTCTAGCTACATGACATGGTGCAATTAGTACCGTTGACCAAAGAACGCAAGATGCCTCATGTTTTGAAGTGTTCATTACTGTTGGGTTTCCACAGGCAATTAATTTGTGAAACTGTGTTTTATGAGAGGAACAATCTTTAGTCCCGAGATGTAGCATAAGAATGAGGGGTTTGGTGTTTTCCTGGTATGAATGATGACAGTCCGTTAGAAGCCATGTTAACCAGTTCATATGACGAATTACAATTACGGTAAGTAGTTAACCACGATGTACTACTTGTGATGCCTGCAACTGAATTATGGTTTAAAACGTGTTAAGTGTTTTTAGATGAATTGCATTTAAATAGGAATGATCACTGCTCACATTAATTGTTCTATATGTTAATTCATATATCATTTGTGCAAGAACTGTTAATTGTTCTTTGCATATTTTTGGTATTAATAATCCTTAGGAGTAATTAGTAAATTACATACGAGTGAACGAAACGAAGCATATCATTGTTTACCGCAAATGTGTTGTTTAAATCGTGTTTAGTTAATCTCAATTAATCTCAATCCAGTTGGCAAGAATATGATGATGTATTATTGATAAAGCACATGGTGTGAAAATAAATATGTTGGATGTAAGCATGTTGTTAGGCTTGTCATTGCTAGGTTTCACAAATACACAATGACGAAAATGGAACAAACAGGAAGCAATCAATTTAAATGTGCACGTGGTGTTCATCGTCTGTAAAACGTTTATGCAAAAGGAAACTATACACCTTGCCACAATACCATGCATTCCGTTCTAGCCTATGGGAATTAGTGTTTTAGCAATAACGGTTAAGATGGGCTGTCATAACACTCGTAGCCTATTGTTAGCTTCTGTTATGGTTGATTGCCATATAATATTCGACGGCGTTTCAACATTACTTGCTACAGCTTAGATTGATTAAAAATCGGTACAATGGACAGTTTTCAACCGATGGCCAATATAGTCGGTGTTGTGCTAATATGGAGAAATAATCGAAAGAAACACGCGTCTGCGTAATCTGCTTGTCGGCTTTAAAAACGAAACTGATGTAGAAGCGACAACTGAGTGTGGGGGGGGACTTGCCGGAGAGGTCCACGAGCTTCAGTCTTTTCGTGCCGGTTAAAAGATTCAATTCAATATATTTATTTCAGATTATACAGATGTCAACATAAACATTAATTATACAGTATTGCACATGATAATAAAATAATATTGCACAATGGTACATTGAATCAAAAACTGTTATGTATATACAACATCTTAATCCAATGTCGTCGTATCCTGGATTGCCACCTTATACCACTGTTGATAATTGCAATTACCAGCTTATTACAAGAGGCATCAAGTCTCAGCATGAATTTGTATACAAGGTTTCTAATTACAGCTTTACTGTCTGGTACATGGTATTCTACAAACATGGTGGAGGCACTGCAATATTTAGGTTGATTTAGCAATAAGCGAAACACATTATTGTAAGCAACATAAAGTTTATGTATACTTGCTACTCTGTAATTCTACCACAGCTGAGCAGTATACATAGGAGAGCAGAAAGTGTTATGCAAAGTCAGCTTCACGTCTGTGGAACATATGTACAATTTCCGCAGTAGCGTATTATCCCTAGGCCCTAGCATATAGTTGTCGGCATTGGCGTAAAATATCTTTGTCATCAGTTTCACTAAAACAAACGTTACACGACAAAGAAAATGGGTAACACGACAAGGTGCACCAAATGCGCGTAATGCGGATGGGTGGATGCATGCACGCATGGCTGGTTGCATACATGGATGCGTAGTTCCAACATCAACTACACAACCACGTGCATGCTACGCACCGACTGAAGTCAAGGAAAGGGTTCATGAACAACACGGCACCATGCCGTCAACACACCGCCCAGTCGCACCAGAATCAACGTATGGGAAACCTGACTGGAAACACCACCACTAGTCGTCACAATGGGATTGCGACCAGGTGAACTCCACCAGCAGGGTTTGACCATCAATCTCAGGCGCGTTCAAGAAGCAACTGAAGACAGTTATGTTTAAAAGAGCGTTTTAACTTTAAAAGAACAATTGTATAATATCCGAACGTTTTTAATATGTACTATTTATCAACTATTTAATTTAAATTTTATTTTTAATTGTAATATAATTAACTATTATTTATTTTTAATATGTACTATTTTTAATGTCTACTCTTTATCGACTATTTTATTACTTATTAATTTTTTTAATGTAATATAATTAACTATTATTTATCAGTATTAGTATTTTAGTATTATTAAGACTAATATTATTTATTTATATTGAACATTTTTACTGATCTATTTATTTTACAACTACGTCTCAACTTTTTTTTTATTTAAGGTAATCTGTATATTCATGTAAAGTGTAATGCGCCTCTGAATGGTTTTATTGCTAGAGATATGGCGTAGACAAATACTGTTATTTATTATTATTATTATATTATTATGCGCACCGGAGTCGGTCGCGCAAACACAAACATGAAGAAGTGGTGCTACATTGACGTGACGCAGTCAACATAGTGTGATTGCGGAGAAAAGCAGACAACGCCTCACCTAGTCTGCTGCCGACTGCTGGATGAACCGTGTACACCAGAAGACTTCGTTTTCGGATCGAGGAAAGACCAAAATGGCAACATGTTTTGTGAGGAACACGACAAGAAGAAGTATTGTTGGCAACGGATATCTAGCGCATAATTGTGATTGTGACGTAAGCAAACCGCATGTACTGGATACACCAATCGCAAACTTTGTTACAATACCCTTGGACCGACGAGGAGGTTCGAACGTGCACGCGACAGTGACGTGAGTGGATAGTGTGCACCAAGATGGCAGCGCCCTTAGTGCAAGTGCACATTTTCATAGTTCTTTGTACTATTTCACTATAAGGAATTGTTTATTAGCACGCCAACAAATATATTATTGACATATAATGTATTACTCTCACTGACCTGAGTATCCTTTTAACGAAACCACCTGTTTCATACGTGACGACTACTTGTGATGTCGTCTGGAACGCCAGAACAACGCGAATTACAAGAAGTCCGAGATTGAGCGAGATCTCGTCGCGATTGGTCCCATCGGGGGGATTGCCCCAACTCCTATTTAATAGCTCTGTCAATCTCAACGCGCCGGTAAGATAACCGCAGACTCGTTTCTTCTGTGTTTGATTCTGCTTCTGTGTGAAAAATTTCTGTGTTTTTTATAAATATACACCAGCGTGCCAGGCCTGAGCATGGAATTAATGCGTGTACTACTTTGTGAGAGTGTACGTGTGCGTGCGCGTGCGCGTGAATATGCGTGTGTATGCGTGTATGTCTGTGCTTGCGTGCATGCGTATGTGTGTGCGTGTGTGCATGCGTGCGTGCGTGTGTGTGGCAAATGGGGAAACGAAACTGGTAGGCAGTAAGAAAATAATTAAAATATATTAACTGAAAGTATGTCGTCAAATAAATAATAAATAAGGTTAACGTGTGCATTTGATTTGTTTAATGGTTCGCTCTACTTTAATGTCATGAACATGTAATTATACTAGGTCTTCAAACTAGCATATACTGCATATATATATATATATATATATATATATATATATATATATATATATATATATATATATAATATATATATATATATATATATATATAATAAGATCACAAATGTTCGCTATATTAAACTGTGTACGCACCGTCATGTGACTCCAGGCCCGCTACTGGGATTTTTGCGTCTCGGCTCGACCGCGTCTTGCCCCGAAGTGCCCGCATACCAAGTTTTGAGAAAAGACATCAAACATCTCGAGACGCTTCCGAAAAATCAAACATTTTCGATCCTCACGACTCACTCGAAACTCGCTCAAGATGCGCTCAACTAGTCTCGAAACGGTGTCGATATGTTTCGAGGAACCCGATGAGGAGCCTCCGTCTCGACCGAGTCTTGAGCGAGTCTCTGAGGTGTGAAGGCTACTTCATTAAACGCAGAGGTTGGATGATTACTGTGAAAGCAATGCTTAATATTTCGTAAATTGAATTTGGTTAAGCACAAATAACACGCCTGCACAAGAGTTTCGATTAAGAGGGTTTGTTTTAGACAGTGTTCATAAAATTGTGCATTCCAACAAAAATCTTCGCCTATAGAATAACGTTAATCGTTCATTCGGGTCGAGAGTCCACCAAAGTAGAGTCGACGAAATCATATTTAAATTTACAATAAACACATCCCGCTAGGTGATGGACGCCAAAACGCGATATGTAATCAGAACATTGTTACAAGTAGGACGTAGCACGCACGCACGCACACACGCACGCAGCACGCACGCACGCACACACGCACGCACGCACGCACGCACTACCGCGTTATTGTACTACGTTGGCTATGTCATGGTACTATAGATATTAGATAGTGAATATAATTTCATTTCCATTAGACATCACAAACGACACTAGAACCGAACAGAACAGCTACACCTACAAAGCAGTTGTACCCTATGCGGTAGATGGCAGCAGCAGCAAAATACAAGCATAAATAATTATAGACCCCATTTTGTAATAAAACATACCATGTAGCCACGCATCCAAGTGCCCGTATATTAGTGACGTCAAAGACACCTGACGACATTCGAAAATGCAGGGCGGTGGCGGCGCTTACGGTGCGGGCAGGGCGACCGGCCACTTCGATTTGTCCGTCTACATTAAAAAGCCAGAGGTTATACTCAGAGCGGTCACTTGGGTAGGTATCACGACATCTCACTGATCTATTTCTAGCGACAACGCTGACATCGTCGCAGTGACGTTGTGACATCGGTGACAGTGTTGACGCGGTGGAGCGTGACAATAATAAACCAGGACGGACGGTCCGTGTACGGCACCGTTTCTTTTACAAACGCGACTGACGAATGTTAGTGAGGCCACCAACGCGCATCGACGCCACGTGTTATGTCGAACAGCACAGGCGACAAGAACTAGGACGCCATACTGAGGTGGGACTGGAACGGCGTCACCCGAAATAACTGGGTCGATCAAAAGACGAACGACTTGGTGTGCCTGAACGTGGGCTTTGTAAATATAAACAAATTACCCAAGGGGCTTTGTTATGTTCATCAGAATCCGCTAGGTGGCGTATTGAAATCTCGCGGTCGTTTCCGTTCCAAAATCTGTGACCAAGATGTCTTCCCGCGTCAGCCGTCGTCAGAAATTACATGGTCGCGCAATTTGCTCTGCCGCTGCATACTGATTACGAAAACAGAGTCTTTTGACCGTGGAATCGACCAATGGATAACTGGTTTACATATTGAGCCTTTTTTTACTTCGACCTCGATCGCTTTTGTGTGCAGGTAAGTGAAGTTTGATGTTTTCTTTACTTGTGAATTACACACATAAATCTAACTAGGTACTGGTAGGCAGTCTAGTGTGATATATTAGCTTTAAAATTATATATGTAACATCATTGTGCGTGCCTGGCCGGCGACACACCGAGGTGGGGAACTTTCGCACCCTTTGGCGTTTTGTGCGATTATTTACAACAGCCTATGCCGTAACACGCCGGCTGCACAGCCATCAGTGACGGCGTCGGTAGGCGCTTTCCAGCATGAATTAAATCCACTTTCATCACAATCATCGTGTATTGTTATTGTTATTGTTCACTTGTGTAATTATATATGTATACATATAATTACAGTTTAGGCCGTTTTTGGCTTATGTTAGAACGTCATTATAAAATATTTGAAGGAAAATGTTTATAAACTTCGTAGTTTGCATTGTTGTTAAAGTCTTGTAAGGTGGTTAGCTTGTGAAATGGTTGCTTGGTTATAACTAACTGGCATTATTTACAGTTTGTTGCAAAGGTGTTGTAATTGAATAGCTGTTCCATCAATTGTTCAGTTGCATTAATGGTTCAGTATTTCTTCGTTTCAAATGTGATGAAGACTGTGCCAAACTCAATATGCGAGCCTGCGTCAATGACTGGAATTCGACACAGGCATGGGTCAATTCTTCATCGACAGCTGGCACTTCTGATCTCTGCACAAGTTCACTACAAAACAGCTGATGCTCTTGCAAATACACTCAAAGATACGCTGATCAACGTTGTGAACATGACAGCTCATCATAAGTTCTGAATTAACAATCAGTGTTGCTACCAAAACATCAAACGAATATTGTTTGAAGCTGACTTGAGTGGATCCTCTCTCTGCAGTCTCTGTTCTGACCGCTGACGTGACTCCTCATGAACGCTGCCTGGTTACAGGTTACTACCACACATCGGGTGTTCAACTGAAAGCTACAGACATAAATAATACAAGTGCGCCTGCTGACTTCAAGAACATTTTGACATGGCCTCGGAATTGCAGATGTTGCTTCTGTAGGACTACAAACGTTGCTGCATTGCCTTGTAATGCTATACCAATACGTTGCTATATACCGTCACGCACTTTAAAAAAACTGTGCTGTTGGATTTACACAACGTTTTTGAACTGTACTACACGTTGCTGCTGTGTAGTAGTGCCTGTGAATGGCTTACAATAGTTGTTGTACCTGTCACGCACTTTACTGTGCTGTTGGATTTACACAACGCATGACTTATACCGTGGTGTGTGTGTGTGTGTGTGTGTGTGTGTGTGTGTGTGTGTGTGTGTGTGTGTGTGTGTGTGTGTGTGTGTGTGTGTGTGTGTGTGTTGTGTGTGTGTGTGTGTGTGTGTGTGTGTGTGTGTGTGTGTGTGTGTGTGTGTGTGTGTGTGTGTGTGTGTGTGTGTGTGTGTGTGTGTGTGTGTGTGTGTGTGTGTGTGTGTGTGTGGTGTGTGTGTGTGTGTATGGAATGAATACAGTGTGTCTGCAACGACTTACCTTGTATATGCTTCCAATATTTTATGAAATTGTTAATCTTCATCGATGCTGGAATATGTTAAACAATAAATGTTCTTATCATTGATGTATTTATGTTTTATCCAATGCCTGATTTATGTTTGCCTGATTTATTTTACCTGTTATGTCCTACTAATTGGAGAACCATCCACTCGTATAGGTATGTAATCTACCTGAATGTTTTTTTCCGTATATATTTAATAGTGACACTTTATAATAAAATACAGCTAAGTCATGTTAATCACTGTGCATGAGCCAAATGTTAAAAGTAGGTCAATTATTAAAATCATGTCTAAAATATCACAAATTGTTTAATTCTTTAAAAAATCCACATCTGAACTAATTAGGTCATCAACAACTTTTGTATTTTACAAGATAACAAATGGTAGAATCAATCATGTATGTATATATATATATATATATATATATATATATATATATATATATATATATATATATATATATATATATATATATATAATAATAATATATTTAAAGTGTTCAACACCCATGTATGTTTAATTGACCTTTTTACTAATTATTTTCACCCGTTTTATGTCATTAATCCTAATAAATAGGTCAAATGCTAAATATAGATCAACTAATTAGGTCATCAACAAACTTCATATTTTATAAGATGACAATCTGTATATTCAGTCAATATATAATAATAAACATTAAAAGTATTCAACCTCATGTATAATTTAATTGACCTTTTTATTAATGATTTTCACCCATTTATGTAATTAATCCTAGTAAATAGATCAAATGTTAAATATAATTTGCCATCAATATTACTGATATAATAATGTGGTACATAAATCCTTTTTAATTAATTATACCCAATTTATGTGGTTAAAAAGGTCAAATATGCAAATAATTAGGTCAAGGTCAAATAATATTCACATGTTTTTTTAGATCACATAAGTTTTTATTTCACCCTTATATCTTCAGTAGAAACAATTATATTACCATTTCCCTATATGTTCAAACACAGTTCTCCGGCTTCCTGATCACAAGAAATGGACTGAATTCAATACCAAAAATCGTTCTTTTTTTAACACAAAAAGTGGAATTACATCAGAAATAATAAAGATACTCAAACAATTCAAACTGTGTTGTAAACCTCATAATAAACTCTATCTTGTGGTGTAATTTAAATAAGATTGGACATATTTAAATTCCCATAAATATAACATTGGAAGGTGAAGAGCCCATTTGTTTTAAATTGGAATAAAATGAGTTTTGTACTCCACAATGAATACAAAATGTGAAAACAATCTGCGCTCTATGTATACATTTCCGCTGTGCCTGTAAACATGTGGCTAGATTGTTGTGTCATAAACTAGTTGCAATTCACTGACGTGTAATGTGTGATGACCATTCTTTTCAATATAAAGAAATGGATCCTGTATATATCGTATTTGATACTGTCGACCATAATGTGATGTTACATAGACTGTCACATGATATTGGACTGGTCGAAACTGTACTACACTGGTTTAAGTCGTATTTGAGTGACAAATTTCAATCTGTCTACATTAATGTACGTCACCTGCTTGCCTTCTTACGTGTTGGGTCCCTCGTGGTACTGTACTCGGTCCGTAGTTGTTCTCTATTTATGCAGCACCATTATCTAAAATTATTCGGAACAACGACTTGGTGTCTCAGGTCTCGGGTTGTTTACTCCAAACAGCACAAACGTGGGCTAACGCAGGAGGTATGATGTCACATTATATGCTGATGACATGCAAATTTACATCACAGTGAAACCCCGTCAGGAGGACATTGACGCGGCTGTTGAGTGCATTGAACGGTGTGTAACAGAAATGAGGATATGGATGAAAACAAACTCCTTGAAGTTGAACGACTAAAAAACAGAAGTAATAGTATTCGGTTCAGCTCAACAGCTAACGAAAATCAAGCAGCAAGCGTTGCGTGTGGGTGACTGTTTGGTCAGGGCGACTCACCGTGTTTGTACTCTTGGTGTCTAGTTTGAAGCTGATGGGACGATGGACTCGCACATGACTGCTGTATACAAGCCAGCAATATTCCACCTCCGCAACATCTCGAGGACCAGATAGCATCTGACAGCAGCAGCGCGGAGCAAGTCATACACGCATATGTTACAAGCAGACTCGATGTTGGCAATGCACT
>JAODUO010000769.1:250000-257500 GCA_025642075.2 Ridgeia piscesae
TATATGTGTGTGTACAATGTGTGTATATACACATGTAATGTATAATATATATTACAAATTATATATACATGTATGTATATATATATATATATATATATATGTATGTATATATATATATATATATATTGTATTATATAATAAATATATATATATATATACATACATATATATAATTTATAAATAATTATAATTAATATTACATTGTATATAATATGATGTATATATATATACATGTATATATAATATATATAATATATATATATATATATATATATATATATGCATGTATACATACATACATACATACATACATACATACATACATACATACATACATACATACATACATACATACATACATACATACACATATTTATCCAATATCTATTAAACATGTATACCGAATTATGCTTATATCGTTTGTGTAAAAGCTGTTCTTTTTGTCATTATCGGAGCAAGAAACACAACTTAATTTGTTACCAATGGTGGCGGATGTCGTAATAAACATCACAAATATATATTGACATATTATGACATATTATGCTTTATGCAATCAAGTGACCTGTAAATGCCGTCTGCGGAGAATCGTAAATACGTTGTTGTGATCCCCACATCCTTCGGTATACTATCACAGGTTTGACGGGGTATTGTGATGATATCCGGCCAAATGGTAGGTAGGTGGTGAAATAAGTATGACTGTTACGAGAACCAAATGCCATCCTTCATCATCACCATTGTGCAGCCGTTGTGTCTCATTGTTGGGCGAAGACCTCAGCATTCCATGTTCAGATCTGCCCTCCTTACACTATCCTCTGTCAGACGATACTCGTCCAATTCGTCTCTCCATCGCTTTGCCGGTATTCCTCTAGATCGTTTCCCTTCATAAGGTGTCCAGGTAGTGATGCGCGCTGTCCATGGGTGGTCTTGTATTCTACTGATGTGCCCTGCCCCAGTCCAATTCAATTTTCTGACTTGTTCAGTCACGTCTATGACCTTTGTTTCCTTCTTACCCAGATGTTTGTTTTCTTATCCCGGTATGTGATTTTTAACATATTTCTTTCTATATTTGCTTGTGCAGCTGCTAGGCTATTTTCTGACTAGTTGGCGAGTGGTCATGTTCCCGCATCGTCTATTATTGCTGGAAGTACGCGTATGTTTTAGAATTGTCTCTTCAAACAGGTACCAAAGTTACCCTCGGATATGTCGCTAGTGCTTAGCGAATGCTCTCCATCTGGCTGTGATAATTTTTTCTATTCTTTTCTAGCCTTATTTTGTCTTATCTGCTGTCGCAAATATATGCAGTTTTCAACGTTCTTTGAGTGGTGCTGACATATGTCGTGTTCAATCAACACGTTTGTCTTCGAATTGTGCATCTTCAAACATAATTGTTCACTTTCATCAGCTAGCTCCTGCAACATTTGTTGTAGTTCATGCGGTGTATTAGCGCATATGAGTATGTCGTCGGCGAGGCGAAGATAACGTCGGCAAAGCGAAGATACTTTCCATCTATCCTCAAGCTTCAGATCATTTTTCAAAATCGAAATGTAACGTTCTTCAACCAAGCCATTGTTTTCACTAGTTCTGACCAATTGTATTCGTACCAAATGGCTGTCTTGCAGTTACACAAGCAAGATATCTGGCAGAGTTCTTCTCGGATAACCATTACAAAGATGTAGCGAATGATGGTTGATGTACCTTTGTTGAAATGTATACTGGAGAAAACAAGCTGTCATTTGGAGTTGAGTATTTGCAATGAAAGCAAGAACAACCCAATTCAATTGTATGGCATTTCAAAGATAATTGTATTGCCAGATTTACACAGCATTTATATATTTCATCTCATATAGTTTGACAACGAAAACAAACATGTTACTTGTTATCATTGGTGGCAAGTGTCCTAATATATATATATATCGTAAAATGAATAAAAACAAAACACGATTGCCATATAATCCTAAAGGCCGCATAGGGCGACCATAGGATATACAATACTCAAGACAAATCATCTAATAATCACTGGAATTATTTTGCAAATAATATATTAAAAACAAAATACTTATTTAACAAATTGTATTTCATCGTTTATATAAAAAGCTTATAGGAACGTAATATGCAGTACCTCTCAACTGCATAATAATTATATTAGTATGCCTAAATTCATGAATTGAGGCATAATAATATAATTGACAAAGGGATATAAATATACGTAAGGTGATGTAACATTATCCTCCAAAATGATCGTCTAAAACAGGCATTGACATGAGATCCTGGAATGTTAATAAAGGTATCCTAAGTATAAAAATACAAAAAACATGTTATTGAAATGAGTGCACCTGAAACAAATAGCAATATATGCAAATGCAGCTTGCTACTGTTTATAATTAGGTCATAATACATACTGTTATATCAGTTAATAAATCATATATTAGTTAATAAACAAACATGCTGTCGGTGATGATCAAATTAATCTATTTGACTAAACCTGCAGAACGTTACACAGTGCCTTATTTAATCTCAACACAAGTAGTATTGTCACAACATATTCATTATAATCCAAGTAACTGTGCAATGTTATCTATAATACGTTAGAATCTGCGATCGTGGTTCATACGGTACCCCCTGCGTTACAAACTTAGTGTTAGCATACCTTATTTAATTTACAA
Organism: Ridgeia piscesae; assembly: GCA_025642075.2. NCBI lineage: Eukaryota > Metazoa > Annelida > Polychaeta > Sabellida > Siboglinidae > Ridgeia > Ridgeia piscesae. Next base: position 252,664 of record JAODUO010000769.1, read on the forward strand.
CTGTGGTCGGTTATTTTAATGTTCAGTCGAGTGAATGGTGTGACTTCATAAGTTGGAATCTAGGAGTTCGTGTTAATGCGTGGACGTTTCAGTCAACATCTTCATCAGTCGATGTCATCATCCCAGCTAGATGAGTCTTCCGTCCTGAAGTACTTGCGTCGCCGTTCGATAAGCTGTTGGCGTTGATGTTGTAGCTGCTGCTCCGTTCGCTTCAGCTGTTGTTTCTGTAAAGTAGTTAATAGTACATTTATGTTGACAGTCAAGTACGGGTGGGCGCATTCATCTATGCTCATGTAATATTTTCACAGCCATGCCTACTCGCCACGCATGGTCGGAAGCAAGCCTTACGGACAGACACGACGCCGTAAAATTGTCTGCCTGTCTGCCTGCTCGTCAGGTAAGTAAGTAAATTGCACTTGCCCATTCGTGTGGAAGCAACTAAGGTAGAACATCTGCATTGGGTAATACGGTAAAGGCAAGTTCTTATATAGCTCAGTATCCAATCCTCAGCATTGCTCATAGCGCTTTAGATTTTACTCCCTGGCACACCTGTCCAATCGAACTGGAGCAATGTAGTGTGAAAACACTTAGTTATGCTGTTTCAAAATAATCATACTACTGCGAGTGTATATGTTAGGTAAAGCTTTGAAATAACAAAGACTTGAAAAGCTGTTTACCTCTTCCTTCGTCCGTGTTCGTTTCTGTCGAAGAGCCTCCTCCACCTGTCGAAGCCTTTCGCCGATCTCATTCAGTTTCTGAACGAAACGTTGATGCGTCACGTAATCCGTCTTTGGCGTATCCTGCTTTGGCCTGACGCAGGGCGCAGGCCGAGGATTCTGATGATCCATGACCATATACCGCACGTTTTCCGTTGGATCGTTCGATGATACATCGAAAGCCTTCGGACCAAACCAGCTGAAGCCAATCACGAAGAACACCGTCTGGTTCCTCATCGTTCGATCACCGATCGGGCGTGACGCCGGAATTGACATAGTAATGTCGTCATGACATTCGCATCGCAGGTTTACCCGTATCTCGTCACCGTCTCTGGAAAGACGTCCGCTGAAGCGTTGTAGCGTCCGCAACACTGCTGGCAGCCTCCAGAAAGCATCTCCTTTGGTTTTGCGTCGACCTAACTGGTCGAAACTTGTAATCGATGCCATGTCGCTACCATTTGCAAGAAAGAACTTCGTGTTGTCTCTTCTCCTATACGGCCTTTCCTCGTTACTCTGTCTCGGGTACTTCTTGTAGTATGCTTCCTTCCATTGCCGAAGCGCGTCGTTCAATTCCCTCGGCATTAGATGGGAACGCGTGTTCTTTCTCGGCCAGTTGAACAACGTGTAGAAGAGGTAGGGTTCCAGTGACATGAAAGACACAGTGTGACGCAGCTCATAGAGTCTCCGGCTCCAGTCGACCATGTCTTCGTACTTGATGATGTTGAGATACTTGTCGCGGATGTGCAGTAGCGCCATATTTACGCTGATCATTGTTCTCAGGTCATTCGCGTCAGGTGATGAAGACTCTCGGATGTTCTCATCGAGGAGTCCCTTGATCTTGCAAAGATTTCGTTCAGCATTTCTGTCATCCAACTGTCTGAAGATGCCTCCGATTGTGTCTGTGTCGCGCTGGAACAACGCCTGTCGTCGGCGTTGACACTTCTCTTCGTTCGTGAGGGTAGCGTCCACTGCATCGGCACTTTCCCCGAAGTACGAATGTAGATCGACCTTTTTGCCCAGTATGGTTTTGGCCATCAGTTTGTGTTTCAGCTCGTTCGAGTCTTCGTGCAGCTGTTCGCTCTCGTCATCGAGTCGCACGAGCACCTTTCGCACGTCCCACTGCAGCTGCTTCAGCCTGCCCGCGTAGTCCTGGCCGTTGAAGTCGAACAAGCAGCGGGCGTTTTCCGGGACGAAGAGTTCGTCTACGAGAAATCGATGCAGCACGTCTCTGTCGGAGAAGACTTGCACGAAGTTGAGACAGTCAAGCAACGCTACTGTGATCTCTATCTCGCCGACGTAGCCAGCCTTGTTGCGCGACATCCGTCGCTCTGATTCGCTGACATGTTGCTCCTTGCGGAACATCTCGATGCCTCTGATTGCAATGTCAATCACAGGGACGATTTCCTCCGCAATCAGCTGAGCTTCGGAAGTAATATACCCATTGTATTTCTCAACAACCTGCTTTAGGAAAACTCTTCCGTACGTGTCCCACAGGCATGACTTGTCAGGCATCTCCTGCGTTGCGTATTGCGCATAGATTTCAGCATTGGGCCAATCCTTCTCGTCCATGTGAAATCGGGCAACCTGTTGTGCGACGAACGGGTCGTTTGTGAGTGTGTAGCCGAGTTGTAACATCTCAATGGCCTTCCTCTTACTCTCCACCTTTACCACTCTCTGCACGAGTGGCGAAAACTTGCATTCTGGTCGCCCATTTGGCAGGAGAGTTCTGTTGACCATCATCTCCTTTACAGCTTTCAACAGCGAGTCTCTGGCGTGACTTTTCTGGCGAAATACGTCGCTGTTCAAGAATTCGGTCACTACTTCACTGAGTGGTTCCTCGCCTTCGTTGGATCGTTTCCTCAACTGTGACAGAATGACGTTCGACAGAAGAGGACTGGTGATTCGGATGCTGTGGATGAACCCCAACCCTTGGGTGTAAACTTCGTTGGTCAGAATTCTGATTCCCTGGCTAAGGTTCGTTTCCCAGCGAAAGGAAACAGCATGTCGTCCTCTTCGTGGTCCAGAAGCGAATGGCATGGTCACCATGAGTGGGTCAAATGCGCAAGTGGGCAGAGGATGGAACCCTAACTCGAAAGCGTTCACCAGAGCAACGTATTTCAAGAGCTTTGTCTCCTTGTCGTTAAGGTCTGCTGTCAGCATCTTGACAGTTCTCTCGATATATTCTTTACCAAAATTTTCCTTCAGTATGTTGAATGAAATCAAGAGTTTCGGATCTGTGCCGTTGTCCTGCTGATGGTTGTTTTCAAGCTCCTCGTATTTTTCCTTGAACCACATCTTTTCCTTCGGATCTAGCACGTGCTTGAGCGAAACTGTCCCCAGTGGAGTTATTTTGTCGGGTATCGTGAAATGTCGGCGACACACCAGGAAGACACATACAAGGTTAGGGCGCGTTCCCGCTTCATCGCGTGTCATTTGTTTGGCTGTTTCCTCCACCATGGCCATGAGCACTTTCGACTTTTCTTCGTCTTCGTTGTCCAGAAGGACCACTACTGCTTTGGGTCGTTCGTCCTTGAACGACCACAAGTTCAGGATCTGAGTATGTGTCTGGTCTGAGAGATTTCGCACAATGGCGCATCGGTGCGTCCGCTTGAGATCCCAGAGGATGTGTTTGCATGTTGTCGTTCCTCCCGCGCCCGGTTGGTGATACACTGTCACTTTGCCAATGCCGGTGTCGGGTCTTTGTTCTAGAATCCGTCGCACGTACTCTTTGGCTTTGGTGCCGTTCTTTCTCTCACACACATGATTCGGAAAGTAGAAATTCCACCAGCAGACTTCTTCGCCTTTGTAAAACGCGGCCTCCACCTTTCGGCGATAATCGTCTATCTTGTCAGTTTCCATGATTTCTGCGTTTTCGCATTGGACAGCACTGAGGACTTCCAGGTTGCTGAGTTCGTTCAGCGTCGACTGTTTCATCGTCACTTCGGCTCCCGTTGAAGTAGGCAACATGCATTCTCCATTCCTTCTTGGACCTCGGATTTGTAGAACCACCTCTTGAACATGTTCCCATGGCATTCCAACAACCATTCTGTTTTTTAGTGAGTCGTTGTCGATGCAATTTCGCCTGAGCAGTTCTTCAACCCACGGCTGGGAAACACTGTCGTCCTTGGCGATACACATCCATTGGTCCGGAAAAGCAGAGAAGAACTCTTCGGCCGCTTCCAGCATCACTTTCCAGTCCTTGGAAAGGAGGGCGAAGACAACGATTGCTCTGCCTGCTGGTATTTCACTGGCAAAGAAGTCCACGGCCTTCTTGAATCCTTCCCTCTTCTGCTTCTTCCATGGATATGGATCAAGGGTGTTGGTACTGGTGCGGGAGTGACCGTTCACAAATATCCACGGATATGGGATTGAGCTGCGTAAATCTTCCTCCAGACTTCGCAATTTCTCAGGATCATTTATGTTTTCGCTCGAGCGAGAGTAGAAATCATCAGCGGTTGTACATATTTTGATCAATTTGTCTTCGCTGGTGATGAAATCACAAACCACTGCATTGGCATCAAAGTCGAAAACAACTTTCCAGTCGATGGTGTGCAGGAAATTCATGTTTTCTTTCATGTACGACTGATCCATGTTATCGGTGGGTTTGCTGATCACCAGGATTGGATAGATGTCTCCAATGAAACCGTCTTCTCCGAGGCATAGCAAGTTGACTAGCTTATCTTTCAACATGGAATAGTCGTAGCTGTCCATCCTCCGTAGGTATTTGTGCTCTCTTTCCTTCCGTGTTTCTGCCAGCTTCCGCTTAAATTTCATGAAGCCAACCACATCATCGCCATGTATTTCTGTTGGTTGGTTCTCTCTCCAGCGATACAGACACTGCGCCGCAAACATGCCTCTCTGGGGCGTTGGCATCCGGACGAAAAACGCGTCCTCTTCACATAAGCTGTAGCTAGGGACGACGTCAATCTCCACAACGAACTTCTGCATATCCTTGGTAGGGATTACTTCAATGAACTTCAGCGGTCGAACACAAGCCTGAACGATATCGCGTTGTTCTGGGACGAAGCAGCTCGATACGGTTTTCCTCATATAGTCTTCATAGTCATGTTGTTCACCACTGAGCGAGGTGCCGAGTATTTCGCCAGTCTTCTCCTTGTCAG
>JAODUO010000769.1:265000-325618 GCA_025642075.2 Ridgeia piscesae
GTCAAAACGATAGGAATGAAGGGGTGTCAGGTTTAAACGTGGTTTGTGGGACTCTGAGGTATTAGAATTTCACGAATTTTCCACGGCATGTCTACCAGTTAAGGATAAATATGCTGTGAAATGTCCGATACCAGGTCTAGTTAAATCCAATAGGAAATGTAGGAAACGCCTAAAGGCTATGGAAAATGAAAATATGGTCTTAGGCCTACTGGGGGGGGGGCAAAATCTGACAGAGGATAGCGCAAGACAGGCAGATGTGGAAACGGCATGCTGAGGGCTTCGCCCAACCATGGGAGAGTACGGTTGCACAATGATATGCTTTGATGATCCTCCGACGCGTGGAGGTCCCCTCGCCTATTTGTTTATGCATTCGCTGTGGACTATCGGCCTCTTTTCTACCGCTTACTGATATAAAAACTATCGAATATTTTGGAGAACCTTATTCACTATGCATGTGCATAGTGTCATTAATTGTTTGTGGCTTACGCAGTTGTGTGGGCCTGCATGATTTCCAGGGAGAATAGGATGTTGATTCGAACGTCCAGAGTTTATAAAACTCACTGCGCAGTAAGTGATGAAACGTGCGTGCTGACCTACATGTGTGTTGATCTGTGGTTGGCCGGGTAACTGGGTGTAAACTAGCAGGTAGTTACAAATGTGAATTATAGAATTTGAATATAAAAAATATTGGGCCGAATGAACAAAACAGGCAAGTCAGTTAAAATTACTGTCTTGTCACAGTGTGATGTTTGAACCTAATTTGGACCGTTTAAATATTACCCAAGACTAAATTACACTTATATATGCCAAAGACACTGATCAAAACTTTACCGAAGGCTAAGGCTATAAGCTAGACCGGCTAAGCGAAGATTGCTTGCCTTGGGCTTGGCCTTGGAGGTGTGCCTATCGGCATCTGCATCGGCATCAGCCACAATTTAACAGTGTTGGTATTTACTGCCTCATAAGTCATGCCATGGCTGGTATTGTTGCCTGGAAGCAGTCCGACTTGCTGCGTTGTTCCACATTGGTCAGTAACAGTGGTCCATATGTTAGACCGCAAGACTACTAAAAACAAACACCCAATCATTATTTTCCCCGCGACCATTCAGCGTCTTTAATTAGTGTTAACTAAACCGACAGATGGCGCAGGTGTCCGTGGCACGTGCGTGAGACTTGGAATGAGGTTCTACGAGGTATCGATAGAACATGGCTGGTGGGATGTTTTGATACAACCTTTACCGTTTGACAGCTGACACATTCGTAAAGAAACTGGTACGACAGATGTCCGATTTATAATCATGCATTGAGTATAATCACTGTGTGTTGTTTGCGTGTGTAATTTCTTTTCCTATATTTTCAGTTACCAGTTTAGTTATTCTAACAAGGATAATTATCCTGCTATTAATGAGGCTAACACAACACTTACACTGTCAACAGTTAACAGTCAGTCAGTGACGCACGGTCCACACGCGGCACCAGCGACAGCACCAGTCAGTCCACTGGCACCAGTCTACTAACGGAGTAGACTAGTGGCAGAAACAATTTATCTGACTAGTAAATGCAATGGCGATCTTTTATTTTCTGACTTAACCATGAAAACGACAACCTACACTGAGTAACACTCAACATGTACACAGCTAGCCGCCAACTTTATCAGTCACATAATCATGATAATATCTTACCCACACACTATGGCTATGCTATAAAATATAATCAATTACTTTACTGAAATGAATAAAATTCACAAATCAAACTAAAGCAAAACTCAAATACAACTTGATATGAGTTATCATCGCGGCTTTTGGCACCCATCTCCCGTTCTCCTGCGTATATTACAAAATCTCCAGTTTATCATTCCACCTCCATTTTTTTACCTACCTAATTTCATATTATTCCCACCTTTTTGTAAGTAAATACTTCCGCGATTCTCATGATAATCGAAAAGCTTCGAATTGCAAATTCATTTCGGTAACTATTTGTGTTGTTCCTTTTTTATTTTCCTGATGCAACGGCAGTGACCAACAGGCATATTAATTGGATGGAATATGTCGCATGACCACGAAACAATGAATCAGACTCATTTCTGTTCAGTTTGACCTATATGAGCATGCCTGCGATCATATGAAACCACTATGCAGATCGATATGGCTCAAGCGAAACTGTGTACAAAGCCAGCTTTGCCAACACGTTCAAATAAGAAATATGCATTGAAGTTTATGCAGGCGTGGGTTGTCGATCTGACCTGGATCAACCGTAGCGACAGAGGAGTGTTGTGTGTGCAACTCGCATGTCAGTGTTGCCACGACGCCATTCGTGTGTGTGGTGTGTATATACATGTATATATATATATGTATATATATATATATATATATATATATATGTATATATATATATGTATATATATATGATGTTCAAATAATAATTAAAGATTTGTTTACATATATTGTGTTTGTGAATTTTGCATTCTACCGCTGTGCGATAGCATCGATGTTTGATAGCTCGATTTTGACGCACAAACCTCCAGTTTTCTCACTTTAGAAACTTAACAGGTCTGTCCAACCCTCTCTCTCACCTCAGGGTGTACCTATATAGTAGGCAGACAATGCTAACCATTTACATTAATCATAACTTAACCAAGGGCTGCATGCATGTGCATACACATCTACCAGGATTTGTTTAGAGTTTAGACTGCCAAAAATCTGATCCTACATAAAGGTCTGGGTTCTGGTCAAAGATCAAATATGACTATGATACATGGAACATGGTAGCACCCTGGTTGAAATAATCTAGTTTTAAACAAACTGTTTTTGGTTACAGCTTGGGTGCTTTATTTTTATTTACCAATATGGATTGTTTACACAAAACATAGTATGAAATAACATATAAATCAGCCACCTTGTATAAAGGTGTTCTTTGGTGATGTGATAGGGTCTTAGTCAAGTGCAGTGGTTTAAACACAAATTTATTCATTTTAAGTCCTTTGAGCCGAGATCCAATGGATTTATGGCATCACTCTGCATCCCCATGTGCTGTTATTTCACATATATAAGAACATTTAGAGGATCAATTTTTATAATTTGGCATAGACATATCTTAGAGCACTGCAACTATGCACGAAAAATGTTTGTTTGATTGAATCATTCTCAGCCCAAAAACTTATTAAAAAAACTTTTATAAACACTTCTGTAACTTTTGTAAGAAATTAACTTACTTTGGAGCATAGCTTTTGAAACGTACAATGTTTCGACCCATCATCTGTAGGTCTTGCATCGTATGTTTCAAAAGTTATACTCCAGAGTAGGTTAATTTCTTACAAAATAACCAAATATATTCTGTATCTTATGTAACTCTCTCCAATTTGGCGTAGGCATATCTTAGGGTACGTAGGTAGTATGCAAGTAATTTTTATTTGATTGGATGTTTCTAAGAGTACGCCAGGGCGTCACCAAAATCGACATGTCCACATTTTTCCGGTGTCTACCTGGACGGGCTGGGAAACAAAACTTATGTATTTGTGACTGTCTCACTTGACCAGAAGGATAGGTCGCCAATTCTGGGGGCTAATTGATAATTGTATAATATTGGCTGCCATGCACTGAAGGCCAACATGGCAATTAGCCTAATTGGTGGCATGCTGCTTATGCAAGTTTTAATTAAGCTGTTTCTTCAAAACTATTATTTGTAAATGCATGTTGAGTTTATGTTGATGCTTATTTAATTATCTTTAAAATTGTGTGACTGGTGTATGACTGGTGTCATCTGTGGGTGACAAACATAAATTTTTTATTCTGAACATCTGTGGAATGAAATATCATACACTCTATCGATATCAACTGCATTCTGATCACTGAGTTGAGTGGAAGTAGGTAACTCTGTCTTGAGTAAATACCACTGCAGATAATTCCATTTTGACTAAAAATCACTGCAATGTCGCTGCATTCACACACATTGGCTGTGTTTTAGATCATCTCATATGAATAACCAGATAAAATACCAGTTAGGTGGTTCTACTGAAGAGACTAGGCAGTGACTATGGTTCACCAAAACACATTTCATTCATAATTATAAATTCACTATATAGTCCAAACTATTTCACGGCCTCTTGGTCCATTTTTGTTGTTGTTGCTGTTTCTATGTCAATCCTTTTTCAATATTCTGTTGCAGAGAATGCTGTCCGGATTGTGTCGCCCATTTAATGGCAGTCTCTGTCGGTCTCTTGTCATGCGAAGGGTGCTTGCCCACAGACTTGCAGTTTTGAATCACCGTGGTTACACGATTTCGTCCAATCAGCTGCTGCGAATAACGTCAGTGGCATCAACACAGCAAGTTCAGTGGCAGCAGTTTCGACACAAGAACCGATACGATGGGTTCGCAAAGAGACAACCAGAAAAGGCTGGCAAAATCGGAATCATGTGGTACATCATCGTAGGCGGAGGCATGTGGTTTGTGACGATGACAACAGCGTAAGATATCTTCGTAATTATTATGTACAGTGGAACCTTTCAATTAAGGTCACCTATGGGACTCCACGAGGGCTTTATGCAAGATGAAACCAGTCACATATTTGTTTGGGTGGACATGTCGATGTTAAGTCATACATACAGGCCAGTTGAGATATGTTTCATGACCTGAAATAAACTACAAACACACGTGTGACACCCATTTTCAAGGCATAACTGACAATTTCAGTGATTTTTGAATAATAATAATAATTACTTCTTTTGTGCCAATATCCTCGAAGATCAAACTCAGTGGCGCGACAAAACCAAGGGATTAAGCAAACTCGTAATCATAAAACAATGCATGAGTCGTCAATGGATGGATGAAGAAGCTAGGAAGCTAAGGAGGATAGGCAGCATTAAGGAGATAGGTTTTTAGACGTCGGCGTAATGAAACTATATTACTTTCTGATTTAACACTGGCAGGAAGTGAATTCCACACCGTTGATGCGGCAACCGAGAAAGCTTGAAGACCTTTTTCAGAAACGGATCTATATACATCAGGTGGCTCTCTCACAGTAGCGACTTAACAAGTCTCCCTCACACCTCTCTGTACGTGGTATATGCTTATTACAAAAAAATCTGAAATATTATTGGATATACAGTTTGCATAAGATTAATAAATCCACCTCTGTTTTGTACTGGTGCACTGTTATTATGTGTGCCCAGCATACCAAGACTGGTCGACTGGGCGGTTGATGCCGCTGCCCCACCTGAGGTGAAGGAGAACGGCTCGAGCAGGGAAGAAGGTGTGGAAGACATGGGGGAGGTGATGGAAAAGAAACGGAAGAAGAAGAAAGTTGGGTTTCATGACCGCAAGGTATATATTACATCTGGGGCCGGTTTCATAGAGTGGTGTAACTTTACGCGTAGTTATGCGGTCTACTGGTCACAGCTAACAGCGACTAATCAATGTAGCTTACAGCCGGTTTCATGAGGCCAATTTAGCATTCACGTAACTAAATCGACGTAGAATTCACCTAATTACGTCATGGTGAGGAATCCCTGTATTTGTGCTGTTTCGGTACACCCTTTCTCTTCTTAGCTGCCACCTTTGCCGTTCGTATACCACATGCCAAGCTGTGTTGAATGTAAAGGATATCCAGTGTAAACACTGAAAATAATTATGTTGAATGTGGGCGTGTCGGGAGCATCCCGCAAATATTTGCTGGCGTATAAAGTTATGCCTATTAAATACATAGCGCAACCAAGTGCAACTATGGAGTAGACTCATGAAAAGCAACTAGCGTAACTTTACGACATTTTAGGCTTTCGACAAGTTATCGCCCACTATGACATTGTAAATATACTCCATGAAACCGGCCCCAGGCCTTTAGCACAAGATAACCTATATGCGTAAACATGCGTTTATACTTGCGTACATAGAAGCCAGACTAGACGTGTGCATAAATACAGTCATGTCATTTATCCAACCTAAGGTGTTTGGTTGGATAAATGAATCATGCAGATTAACGAGATACCTTATTATACATGGTATCAAGATGGCTCTCAAACTTCCCATACAAAATGTGCGGATCATAAAACAACTGGCTTATTGAAGACTGGATATGTATATGCTGTAAACACTCCGTTCTCAAAACATAACTGACAATATATATATATGTAAAATAAGTTATTTATCTCCTGAAATTCTTACACAGCCACTAATTTTTACCCATTCAAAAAACCAACGTTACATATCAAAATTGGTGAACAAGTCTCTAGATAAACCTGTGTATTACACTGAAATCTGTAGATATTAAAGGGGAACTGAAACACAGCTGTAACATTCCATATACCTAAATGTATACTATATAAGTATACATTAATGGTGAAAGAAGCATATTCACTTATCAGACAAACTGGGAAAAAAAATATTTTCAGTGCCTAAATCGTCGTCATAGAACACTGCGTAACGCCATCTTTATTCCAACCCGAGGGTTTGATTCCCTTTTATCAGCCCATGAAAAATTTTTGGTTTCTTTGGGTTTTTTGTTATTAGACATTTCTCCCAAAAACAAAGATTTTATTATTATACAAAAAAGGGCCCCATGTGTCAAAAAATTTTTATTTGCATTCGAAAAAAGGTGAAATTATATTATTACGTTTTTTAAACCCAAAGAAAAAAATTAAACGTGACACCCCCGAGAGCAGTTTTTGACGGGCCCCAAACCGGAAGGTCGTCCAATTTTTTTTGTTGTTTAAAAAGCAAGGTTTTACGTTAGCGAGAGCACGCTATTTGAGGGTTTTGGATAAACCGAAAAAGGGATCCAAGAGGAAGCATTTGAAAAGTGGGGGTCATAGCACAAGTACACACGAAAGCCATTAATTCTTGCTTAACCCAGCGGCGAGCCGAGGTGCGAGGCGTAAATTTAAAACCCCCGGGGGCCCGCGGAAAAGATAATTTTTATGGAATCAAATGTTTGATTTTGGGAACAATGTGAATGTGGCATTGTGTTTGTGGATACTGCGTCCCAATGTCACCCACAAATTTTTATGTTGTCTGGAAAAAGTGGGTTGCCCGACCGGTGACAGATGCCTGCAGACACACAACCAAGAACTGTCAATGACACAATTTTGGGGAATATCGGTCTGTTATCTATGTGCGATTTCGTGCAGACTCGTTCGTTCGCCAAAGTAGGTAGTAGGTAAGTAATATGATTAACAGGTATCAAAAAATTATTTTGCAATTCAAACCAAAAAGAGAATTAACTTGTATGGCCAACAATAACATATTAAAAAAAAATAAATTTATCTTCGAATTCGTAACAAATCTTTGTTACAAACTTATTTTTTTTTTGACAGGATGTTACATGATGTGTGCATCCTTTTAATATAATTTTTTAAATTTCCTTTTAAAATGTTAATACAATTTGTTTAATTTATGTAAATAATTTATTTAGATATCTGCTGCCATGAATTTATAATATATCTGAATAAAAAAAGATGTGTAATAAGGACATTGTGCAATTCACATGAGAATATTGAATTGGAGTTTTAATGTATTGATACAGAATTTTGGATATGTGCGGGGTATTTTTATCAACACCACAATCATAAATTCAGTTTTCAAAAGTTTAACAATTTAAAAAAAAATTATTTGTTTAAAAAGCTGTAAATTTTATTAAAGTATTTCACAAACAAATCAACCAATGCCTGACTTCATGATGTTATTGATGAATTAAAAGTTTTGCCAATTACTAATAATATTAAAGATAATGATTGTTTACTATAAATCAAATGTCAGAATGTATCGTTGCTGCATATCATCACTGCACATGTTCAATGGGATGCTTCCAACAGGCACCCTAGCCTGGGTTTTTTTGCAGGTGCAAAAAAGGGAAATTAGTTTTTTGTTGTTGTAAACAAAAAAATTTTCTCTGTTTCTCATTAGTGTCAGAACTGCTTGAGTCATCATCAGTGATATCGCTGTCACCCTACCGCAGATTACGGATCACTGTCTTCAGAATTTTCCTTCTGACTGTTGCAAGAACTAATACTTTCTGATTTAACACTGGCAGGAAGTGAATTCCACACCGTTGATGCGGCAACCGAGAAAGCTTGAAGACCTTTTTCAGAAACGGATCTATATACATCAGGTGGCTCTCTCACAGTAGCGACTTAACAAGTCTCCCTCACACCTCTCTGTACGTGGTATATGCTTATTACAAAAAAATCTGAAATATTATTGGATATACAGTTTGCATAAGATTAATAAATCCACCTCTGTTTTGTACTGGTGCACTGTTATTATGTGTGCCCAGCATACCAAGACTGGTCGACTGGGCGGTTGATGCCGCTGCCCCACCTGAGGTGAAGGAGAACGGCTCGAGCAGGGAAGAAGGTGTGGAAGACATGGGGGAGGTGATGGAGAAGAAACGGAAGAAGAAGAAAGTTGGGTTTCATGACCGCAAGGTATATATTACATCTGGGGCCGGTTTCATAGAGTGGTGTAACTTTACGCGCAGTTATGCGGTCTACTGGTCACAGCTAACAGCGACTAATCAATGTAGCTTACAGCCGGTTTCATGAGGCCAATTTAGCATTCGCGTAACTAAATCGACGTAGAATTCACCTAATTACGTCATGGTGAGGAATCCCTGTATTTGTGCTGTTTCGGTACACCCTTTCTCTTCTTAGCTGCCACCTTTGCCGTTCGTATACCACATGCCAAGCTGTGTTGAATGTAAAGGATATCCAGTGTAAACACTGAAAATAATTATGTTGAATGTGGGCGTGTCGGGAGCATCCCGCAAATATTTGCTGGCGTATAAAGTTATGCCTATTAAATACATAGCGCTACCAAGTGCAACTATGGAGTAGACTCATGAAACGAATCTAGCGTAACTTTACGACATTTTAGGCTTTCGACAAGTTATCGCCCGCTATGACATTGTAAATATACTCCATGAAACCGGCCCCAGGCCTTTACCACAAGATAACCTATATGCGTAAACATGCGTTTATACTTGTGTACGTAGAAGCCAGTCTAGACGTATGCATAAATACAGTCATGTCATTTATCCAACCTAAGGTGTTTGGTTGGATAAATGAATCATGCAGAATAACGAGGCACCTTATTATACATGGTATCAAGATGGCTCTCAAACTTCCCATACAAAATGTGCGGATCATAAAACAACTGGCTTACTGAAGACTGGATATGTATATGCTGTAAACAGAATGATCCATGCACACATAAGTGTGACACTCCGTTCTCAAAACAGAACTGACAATATATATGTAAAATAAGTTATTTATCTCCTGAAATTCTTACGCAGCCACTAATTTTTACCCATTCAAAAAACGAACGTTACCTGTCAAAATTGGTGAACAGGTCTCTAGATAAACCTGTGTATTACACTGAAATCTGTAGATATTAATGTAATAATATGAAATGAATGGATCTGCATTAGAGTGCAAATACAAGTGTTTAGCCATAGTTGCATGCAGACATAATTGATGCGTAAATATTATTTAGTGTACATTTAGACATTGTTTACTGACACAATAATTCATCGAACAGGATTTTGTGAGCAGGAATCAAGTTTGTATATTTACATGGTGCAGTTGTGCATATTTTTCTTACTCATATTTGAATAGAAAATTTCAGGTCTCATATTTAGCTTATACCGCACTCAGACTTCTACTATTTGTGTCTAAATTCAACAATGGTTCCCAGCCACATTAGCCATGCCCTGAAACATCTATGAAAGTCTAGTCTTTTCCTTATTTTTGCCAAATTCGACGTGTGACGTTCTGTAACATACTTGTCGATGCTTCCACAAGATTGTAATGTTGTGTTGTACATTAGAATAACCAGAATGAATCTATTACTAGTAACATCTGATGTAGAAATAATAATAATAACACAAGTTGAGTTGCCTTTGCCCGTTACAGATGATTGAATATGAAAACCGTATTCGAGACTACTCGACTCCAGACAAGATATTCCGCTACTTTGCCACGTTGAAGGTTGACTCGGAAGTGTTTATGACACCAGCAGACTTTGTGCGTTCCATCACCCCAGGGATGAAACAGCCTGAAGGTGGGAGTACAACGCCACTATTCCCTTCATTCACATGAAATATAAATAGAAATATAAGTCCAGATGCCCATTAATTAAGTGATGTCATTGCCATTGTATAAATAAAATGTTTTTAATTGATTGATTGCTTTCATCAAGTCATAACAGGTAACCTTAATAATTATTATTATTTGCATGCAACAGCAGATTTAGGTTGGACTTGTAGTCCCATTGTATTATTGTTAGATTTCTTTCAGAAATCAAAACATAGATTTGGCATTTGGATTTCATTGCATATTTCATCAATTACTTAAATAATTGCAACAGCAGTGCTGCAGTGATTTTGGACAACTGTAGTACAAGTTTGTAAGAAATACATGTAATTTACTGGATTAAGAAAACACACTCAAGGAACAGTTGATATATTATTGTCACATATATGGGATTTTCTTAAAACCTCTCATTGTTTTTAGCCATCAGTTATCAATAATGCTTGGAATACAGATATGAACATTTCATGTTGATGATTTAGCAGTTAAAAGTTCTTGTTTGTTGTGTGCCTGTTGCACTGGGGTAATTTCTTAATTTTGGTTTCAGGTTTGGGACTTGACCAGTTCAAAAAGTTTGATCCAAAAGTGAGTCATGTTTTCAATGTTTATAAGTAGACAAGCTCGTATCTCACCGAAAGTGTTGTTGTTTTATAAAGTCATGGCTATTCTGTAAATGGTCTATGGATCAGTGTTGTGTCATGTCGTATTTGCATAGTTTTCCCAAGTTTTCCCACAGAAAACACCCAGATGTGTATTTTAATGTAAACTTTACGTTTGTGAGCACATATATTTTAGTATGGTCATATCGGTCGCACTACACACAGTATTCTACACAGCTGTAGCACAACATGACCGTGACTAGGTCTGCACATTGTACATTGTGTCACAGTTGGTCTCACACAGTGTTTGTGGCCTGACTAAAGAACCTGTTTTAGGGCTGGTCACACAAGTTTGCAAAGTTCCCCAAAACATTTAGACACTAGTCTTCTGGTCACTCTGGTCACTCTGGTCATCACTGTTACTTGCTCAGAGAAGGCTGATACAATGGTGCCACATGTCCTGTGGAATGTAATAGTAATGCATTTTGAATCTGTTGTGGATATTCAATCAGGACAACATCGGTTGTTGGTAACTATGGCATGTCGGTTGAATCCAGTCATACCATCAATGGCTATTGTTTGCACTAATAAAACAATGTTTTCTTGAATTTTAAATCGGTTGATTATGGTAAAATTTTTTACTAGGGTTTTTTTGAAAGCAGTTAACAGTCTAATTTAAATAATAACATAAATTTGTGTTTTGCTGTTTCTGTTAATTAATTCCAAGTAATGCCCGTAATATGACGACAGTTCTTGACTGTTTTGACTAATTACGAGTCACTTAATTTGCATATGACGACGAGTATTGTTTTAAATCATACCTATTTATGTTTTCTTTTTATTATTTTCTTAAAAGGTTATTCCACCCCCCGATGTCATGTAAAACAAAAAAATTTATTTCCAAATGACTATTTTTTGAAACAACAACCCCTTGGGTTTGGGCAGTCCCCGGGAAATGTTGACCTAAATCCGTGGATTATATAAAAATTCTTTATTTCACATTAAATAATACTGTCCACACATATTTTTACTTTATTCACAAATTTTTTATTACATTTAAACTTTGCTTGGTAACATTTGTATATTATACAGACGATGAAATAAAACTGGGAACTTTTAGTCGTAACGATACACGTTGGTACTCTAAGTGCCCAGTCGGCTTGGAACAACAAGCTGGTTTCGGCTGTAAATTTTCCCACGGGCCCCTTTACCTTCCAAATAAGGGAAAACGTGTCCGGTTTTCCCTCTCAGTTCACCAAACATTACTTTGTCGCTCGACTTTATGCAAACAAATCGGCCAAAGAGCACCTGTGGCTTTGATCGAGACTTATGCTTTTATGTTCAGTGTCTCTTTGTGCTCGTACGTTTGTAATTAGGCTTGCAACGGCGTTTGAAAATGACCACCGCAGACCTTTTAATTTTCCCCCGGGGGGACACGCCAACTTATCATTCTAACCTGTTTTTTTTGGGAGGAATCCTTTCGTGGAATATGGAAAAGTTGCTTACTAACAATCATAGTATATCTATTTAAATATACAGTGCATTAAATTGTTTAATTATGTTTTTTTTTAATGCGTTTGGCCCGTTTTTCGAGAGCTATGCTGCTCGCCTATCGACTGGCGGCTTCCGTGAAATGTAAACAAAGCTCCAATCAAACCAGACAAGGCCCTAGGCAAGATGGCAGCACCCTGTGTTGAAAGTAGCTCAGTTTAAAAAAATATTTAAATTATACCGTGACGCTGTGCTTGTCAAATTATGGTTACAAATGCTGTAAATGATATGTTCTTATGTTTGGGCTGTGGTTGTTCAGCCGCTTCACTCCCCCTTTAATGTAATAATATGAAATGAATGGATCTGCATTAGAGTGCAAATACAGTGTACAAGTGTTTAGCCATAGTTGCATGCAGACATAATTGATGCGTAAATATTATTTAGTGTACATTTAGACATTGTTTACTGACACAATAATTCATCGAACAGGATTTTGTGAGCAGGAATCAAGTTTGCATATTTACATGGTGCAGTTGTGCATATTTACATGGTGCAGTTGTGCATATTTACATGGTGCAGTTGTGCATATTTACATGGTGCATTTGTGCATATTTACATGGTGCAGTTGTGCATATTTTTCTTACTCATATTTGAATAGAAAATTTCAGGTCTCATATTTAGCTTATACCGCACTCAGACTTCTACTATTTGTGTCTAAATTCAACAATGGTTCCCAGCCACATTAGCCATGCCCTGAAACATCTATGAAAGTCTAGTCTTTTCCTTATTTTTGCCAAATTCGACGTGTGACGTTCTGTAACATACTTGTCGATGCTTCCACAAGATTGTAATGTTGTGTTGTACATTAGAATAACCAGAATGAATCTATTACTAGTAACATCTGATGTAGAAATAATAATAATAACACAAGTTGAGTTGCCTTTGCCCGTTACAGATGATTGAATATGAAAACCGTATTCGAGACTACTCGACTCCAGACAAGATATTCCGCTACTTTGCCACGTTGAAGGTTGACTCGGAAGTGTTTATGACACCAGCAGACTTTGTGCGTTCCATCACCCCAGGGATGAAACAGCCTGAAGGTGGGAGTACAACGCCACTGTTCCCTTCATTCACATGAAATATAAATAGAAATATAAGTCCAGATGCCCATTAATTAAGTGATGTCATTGCCATTGTATAAATAAAATGTTTTTAATTGATTGATTGCTTTCATCATGTCATAACAGGTAACCTTAATAATAATTATTATTTGCATGCAACAGCAGATTTAGGTTGCACTTGTAGTCCCATTGTATTATTGTTAGATTTCTTTCAGAAATCAAAACATAGATTTGGACATTTGGATTTCATTGCATATTTCATCAATTACTTAAATAATTGCAACAGCAGTGCTGCAGTGATTTTGGAAAACTGTAGTACAAGTTTGTAAGAAATACATGTAATTTACTGGATTAAGAAAACACACTCAAGGAACAGTTGATATATTATTGTCAAATATATGGGATTTCCTTAAAACCTCTCATTGTTTTTAGCCATCAGTTATCAATAATGCTTGGAATACAGATATGAACATTTCATGTTGATGATTTAGCAGTTAAAAGTTCTTGTTTGTTGTGTGCCTGTTGCACTGGGGTAATTTCTTAATTTTGGTTTCAGGTTTGGGACTTGACCAGTTCAAAAAGTTTGATCCAAAAGTGAGTCATGTTTTCAATGTTTATAAGTAGACAAGCTCGTATCTCACCGAAAGTGTTGTTGTTTTATAAAGTCATGGCTATTCTGTAAATGGTCTATGGATCAGTGTTGTGTCACGTCGTATTTGCATAGTTTTCCCAAGTTTTCCCACAGAAAACACCCAGATGTGTATTTTAATGTAAACTTTACGTTTGTGAGCACATATATTTTAGTATGGTCATATCGGTCGCACTACACACAGTATTCTACACAGCTGTAGCACAACATGACCGTGACTAGGTCTGCACATTGTACATTGTGTCACAGTTGGTCTCACACAGTGTTTGTGGCCTGACTAAAGAACCTGTTTTAGGGCTGGTCACACAAGTTTGCAAAGTTCCCCAAAACATTTAGACACTAGTCTTCTGGTCACTCTGGTCACTCTGGTCATCACTGTTACTTGCTCAGAGAAGGCTGATACAATGGTGCCACATGTCCTGTGGAATGTAATAGTAATGCATTTTGAATCTGTTGTGGATATTCAATCAGGACAACATCGTGGGTAGTGTCTTGGTAACTATGGCATGTCGGTTGAATCCAGTCATACCATGCAATGGCTATTGTTTGAACTGACATGAAACACCCTGTTTTCTGGACTTTGCAAACTGATGAGATCATGGTAGAAAATACATATGCAGAAACGTCTACAACAAAAAACATTTATGTTATTAGTCCTATTGATTGTCCAACTCTCAAATGAGTTGCAATGTGTGACCAATCAGTAGAAGGCTGGCGGGGATGTGCTGTTAAATGTTCATTTTTAATATCAATGTGACCCGAACGGGCCGCATTATACACAGTGTCGCTTGTAGTCAGCCACTCCCATCAGGTGGTTGGCTGCAGACCAGTTGTGTAGTGCCACAAATCTGGCCAAAATGAGTTTGACTGCCCTTCAAATTTGCTAAATGTCTGCAAACTTGTCTATATCATGTTTACATTGGCCTCCTAGAGCACTGTTGTAGTTCTATTCAGTGTGTCCTTGTTGTTGTATACATTTAACAGCTACAATTGCCAATAGTCATACTTTCAATAGCTTGATCAGATTGATCTGGATCTTTGTCATTACCCAGACATTTTTATATTGTTTTAATTTAACCATTGGAAAATTGCTATAGAACTAAGTAATTAGTGTAAACTGATGTAAAAAGTTGCCCTAAATAGAAATAAGAGATTGTTCTAATAGGAAAAGGAAAATAGCCCTAATGGGAATTCAGGAAATGGGAAGTTGCCAGTTATATAACAGGAAAAGAAATACGATAACAGGTAATTAGAGGTTCACTAAGTTGAAATAGAAATGTGCTGTAACAATGTCTACAAAAATTGCACTGAAGGATTGGCCGAAGAGCAATCTACTGACAGAAATGTGTAGTCAAAATGTATATCAGCGTATCTCCATTTCTGCCTGGACTTAGAATGGAAATAGAATATTCAACCATATTTGTCTCCAATGCAAGAAATTATTATATTACGTTCATGTGTGTATAGTATCGAAAGATTAATAAGGTGTAAGTGTCATTTATATATAATCTATTCACACAAAAAGCCTTGACATGTTTGTAATCCTACTACACCAATTTCTGTATTCAAATTTGACACTATTTGTTACGTCATGGACATGGTACAGTGTTGAAATGAGAAACTTCCAGCCTATGCTGCACTACATGTTAGTAGATATACCTGTCTGTAATTGTGTTACATAGATTCTTGTGATCCCGTCCAACCTCCAAGGCTTCTGTACTGCTGTTGTGTTTGCAAACTGTTAATTCTTTTCTTTCACACACATTTAAAAGGAAGACAACAGGGTGAGTGTCCTTATGGTAACATTTGCTAACACTGTGACTCACTTTTGAGATCTTATGGGTTTACCAGCTTCACATAAACAATTCTTCACGTCTTTAATCATGCTAGATTTTTACAGATTTTTATTTCTTTCGACCATTGAAATTGTTGTATTTCTCAACTTTCAATAGCACTGGAAAATCATTTGTTTGCCTTAAATGTGTATATGTATGATGTGTAAATGTGACACAACATTGTGAATTTAAAATTTGCAGACACAAATACCTGTCATAAGTCAAGAGTTCTGCCCGGCTTAGAAGCCTGGTGTTGAATACACACAATGTAATTTGAACACATAGAAAGTGTTTCTTCACTTCTTCCAACACAAGTTAGCTTTGTTGGAGGATGTATCGAACTCAGCTTGGATCTCACTAGTTGGTCCACAGTACTTTCAATATGTCAACATAAGCACGGCCGTCCTCTCTAGATCACAGTATTGCTTTTACCGTACTGTACTGCTCACCTGGCAAATGTTCTAATCTGCTGTCAGATTCTCAGATATCTGCTTCTCGGGAGCTTGAATACTTCTTGTTTTCTCAGCTGTGTAATGGGCAAAGGTGTGAATTTGTTCTCGGTGTAGGGTGTGTGCGTTTTGTTTGTCTGCTATGAGGTGTGTAATTTGTTTGTTTCTTTACTGTAAGATGTGAAACACTGTCGAGCACACTGTTTATTTCGGATCTGTCTTGAGAATATCTGTAATATTAACAACATTAGAATGGTTAGTGGTGATTGATCCAAACTTATTTAACTTATTTAGGTAAACGCTCAACTTGAATTGTCAAATTGGTGATTTATAAATCAACCTTTACAAATATTTTGGTAAGTATAGTCATATAAATTCACTTGTGCTGTGCATAACAATGCGAGTCATTTAAAATTCATTTTGGAGAAATTATTCATTTAATGTGTATGCGGTTTTCATCTCAAATACCATTAATTGTATAATTTGTGGCTTGTTGCCCTATATAGTTGATGGTTGTCATTCTTAATTTCAGGAAGTACCACCAACCCGTCCGGTAACTTATTTGTTCAACCTTTTGAGATATGTGTGTGACTTATGATTCCCTGTTCCCGATGAAATAACAAAACCTTATATAGTCAACCTTATCTATTAATAGTTGCCCGTAATGCAAGAAGTTTTGTAGATAGACAAAATTTACTGCAGCAAAATAGACATTCTTACAGAAGATGTGTTTTTATCACTATACCCATGATTTGTGTGAGATACACTTTTCCCTTTTATGTGTTCATAACTATTTTAGTGGCTGTAAAAGTCACCCAACAGATATTAACTTTTCATACATTTTCTTGGATTCCTCCCTTCTTTGATGCATTCTACCGAGCACTATTCACCGTAACATTTCTTACCCACTCATGGTTGATGAAAGGTTTGTTTTAGGGTGTGTAATAAATAGTTTGGTAACATTGGTTATTGGTTTCTGTTTTATTAGAAAATTAGATTGAGAATTTCACAGGCATGCATTTGTATACACAATTGTCACATATTCGATCATGTTTTGATTGACAGTTCCATTCCTGGAGTTCTTGACTGTCAAGCTGTCACATTTCCTTTTGCCTTGCATTGTATAAAGTATTAGTTTGATTGGTCTCCACTTGTAAACCAAACTGGTTGGATTTGTAATTAGTCAACATTTTCTAACTTTGATCTAACTTTGGTATTTCTTTCAGAACTCAGCAGTGCTCAGGAGCACAGTGTTGATGTTGATGTTTGTTCGGAAGTAATGATACTTGCATATTATGTTTTATGTTAAAAATATGCTGATTGTTAAGCGGGGTAAACATTCCTTACTCCTTTTCCTCTATCATCTCAAAACATTGTTCTCTCTTAGTTGATGTACTGTGGCAGGAGTTATCAACACTAATCACATGAACAACATTTACTAAGAACTGCTAGTAACTAGGAGAACCACCGTGTTTCACATGTCTAAAAACCAACTGTGTAAGGCTGGCTATTTGGAAATTATTTAAGTCCACAACAGATGCTTTCATACTGTTGTGTTGTCACTGACGTGATGTTGTCTTCCTGAAGAAAATGAAGCTGGGGAGTGGACTGGATGAGGACAGTATCTTCTACAAACTGGGAGAGAGTGGCCTCATCTCCTTTTCTGACTATGTCTTTCTCCTTGTCCTCTTGTCCAGTGAGTATTTATCCACAGAATACACAGGCATTGTTCTGTTCACGTCCTATAGGTGTCACTAAGGTATCTTGCGAGATCTCGCTGCTAGATATATCGCTGTCTGTTTATGAAAAACAAGATTAGATGTGCCTATGAAGCAAATGTCATAAAAAAAAAATTTTTTTTAAATACCTATAACAGGGACCACAATAGAATTAACAAGGACCACAATGTGTCATCCTTATACAGTATTTAATATACTTTGTATTTATATTTTATGTACAATGTTTACATTTTATATTGAATAAAATTATTCAATCCGTCAACTAATTAATTAACAACTGCCTGTAATTGTGTTACATGGGATGTTGATTGTTGTATAATAGTTGCAATTATTTAACTAAAACCAACTATTCTAGTAATTAAGTTGCATTACATGAAATAAATATTTGATACTTTTTAATTGTTGATTTCCTCAGTAAGGTAAAAAAAACGATATGTATATCTTCTTATCACACATTTATGTTGTCATTGAATTAAATTAGAAATACGTTTTGCCCCATGTTTTGTATGTTGTAGCTCCACCGCGCATGTTTGAGATAGCATTTAAGATGTTTGACTTGAACGGTGACGGGGACGTCGTGTTTGAAGAATATGAGAAGGTACATATTTCAGAATTGACATATTTATCTCACTTGCTAGTTGATCACTGGTTAAGTGTTTTGGAGACAATGATCACCAATTTTATCAAGAAGCGCCAAGCAGTTTGTGCCACATTTGCTGGTGCATATGACACATTAAAATTGGCCAATAAGAGAACCAGGGGTAATCCTTATAAAAGGGACGTGTCTGGCTGCCGGTGTTATCACTGTGCTATGATTGGCAAATGTTCGATGGCACAATTGGAACTCATAACCAAAAAGTCACAGTGTAGGTATTTAGGTGAAAGTTAAAGTTGTATCATTTGGCATAATTGTTTTAATAAATAAAAATTATCACCTATTTCAGAGTTGTTTTAGTTTACTTGGTGATACTTACATGCTAGACACATAAAATATAAGTTAAGAGTGATGCGCAAGTTTCCCCAAATAGCTGGGCTATCAGCAGAATCTGGTCTGAAATGGTTAACTTTTGGGCAGTTCAGAAGTAGGCACAAGTGTATTTTACCTATGGCAAGACACACTGTTGACACATGGAGCTCAATATTGGTCTAGAAACATCCCTTGGGAATCGTTTTACATACTGGCCATGTTTGTTGAAAATACTCTGCTCATTGTGTGTCTATTTTTGGCCTTCTGTTACCTATATCAGTGTCATGGTTACACACTTTGAGCCATGTCATTTTAACTTTACCTGCAGGTGGCGAATGTTATCCGGTCACAAACAAGCATAGGCATGCGTCACCGCGACCACGCAACGACAGGCAGCACACTGAAGAGAATGAGCACGGCACTGACAAGCTTTTTCTTTGGTCCGAACCTCGACCAGAAGCTCAAGGTGGAGAAGTTCCTTGACTTCCAACGGCAGCTCCAGAGAGAGATGATTTGGCTGGAGGTGAGGATCCTGTCCAAGCAGAGAACTGCTTCACTGAAATGAGGAATATCCATCATTAAATAACATTTATTGTTAATTTTAAGGAGCTTTTTCAAAATGACAAAACTGTTACCATATTACAGAGGACATCATTTCTGTGATACACCTGAAAAGAGTTTGTGGTGGAAGGTCCAGGTAGTGACAGATTTTAGTGTACATTTCAGGAACAATACCTTTATATATAGGGAGCAAAATCAGGCTTGTAAGTTCATAAAAAATATTACTGGAATTGTCACACAACTTATGAGTGTGACTGTTAGTTAGTTCCTTGTTATGTCAGTCTTTATGTGGACATTATTATCATACGAAAACATTTATATCCTTAATTCCTTCATCTGGTTCTCCTTAGGTGTCTGTTAAGATGTAACAGTTCATATTGATAGACTAGTGAAGAATAAATTCTAGGAAATAAAAAATACATGGATATACGGTGGACTTTCACTGAGTTGCTCTGATAATCTGGAAAGAGTGACACATCATTTCATAGGAACTGAATTTCCAAGTGTTATACCTTGTCACTTGAACACTCATTTGTCTAAAACAAACTTACTTCGCCTTCTATAAGTGGCACAAAACATGAAGACTCATCTTGCAGTCTCAGATAGTTACCTCGGAGGAAAACTGTAATCAATTTAGCAAATGTTTGTATTTAGCCAGTATTCTTATGGCTAGTGATGCACTCATTGTGTCTCATATGTCATCATCACCTTTATCTTGGTCCTGTCATGTGTCTCATGTGTCATCATAACCTTTATCTTGGTCCTGTCGTGTATCTCATATGTCATCATCACCTTTATCTTGGTCCTGTCGTGTGTCTCATGTGTAATCATCACCTTTATCTTGGTCCTGTCGTGTGTCTCATATGTCATCATCACCTTTATCTTGGTCCTGTCGTGTGTCTCATGTGTAATCATCACCTTTATCTTGGTCCTGTCGTGTGTCTCATATGTCATCATCACCTTTATCTTGGTCCTGTCGTGTGTCTCATGTGTCATCATCACCTTTATCTTGGTCCTGTCGTGTGTCTCATATGTCATCATCACCTTTATCTTGGTCCTGTCGTGTGTCTCATATGTCATCATCACCTTTATCTTGGTCCTGTCGTGTGTCTCATGTGTAATCATCACCTTTATCTTGGTCCTGTCGTGTGTCTCATGTGTAATCGTCACCTTTATCTTGGTCCTGTCGTGTGTCTCATATGTCATCATCACCTTTATCTTGGTCCTGTCGTGTGTCTCATATGTCATCATCACCTTTATCTTGGTCCTGTCGTGTGTCTCATGTGTAATCATCACCTTTATCTTGGTCCTGTTGTGTGTCTCATGTGTAATCATCACCTTTATCTTGGTCCTGTCGTGTGTCTCATGTGTAATCATCACCTTTATCTTGGTTCTGTCGTGTGTCTCATGTGTAATCGTCACCTTTATCTTGGTCCTGTCGTGTGTCTCATGTGTAATCGTCACCTTTATCTTGGTCCTGTCGTGTGTCTCATATGTCATCATCACCTTTATCTTGGTTCTGTCGTGTGTCTCATGTGTAATCATCACCTTTATCTTGGTCCTGTCGTGTGTCTCATATGTCATCATCACCTTTATCTTGGTCCTGTCGTGTGTCTCATATGTCATCATCACCTTTATCTTGGTCCTGTCGTGTGTCTCATGTGTAATCATCACCTTTATCTTGGTCCTGTCGTGTGTCTCATATGTCATCATCACCTTTATCTTGGTCCTGTCGTGTGTCTCATATGTCATCATCACCTTTATCTTGGTCCTGTCGTGTGTCTCATGTGTCATCATCACCTTTATCTTGGTCCTGTCGTGTGTCTCATGTGTAATCATCACCTTTATCTTGGTCCTGTCGTGTGTCTCATGTGTCATCATCACCTTTGTCTTGGTCCTGTCGTGTGTCTCATGTGTAATCATCACCTTTATCTTGGTCCTGTCGTGTGTCTCATGTGTAATCATCACCTTTATCTTGGTCCTGTCGTGTGTCTCATATGTCATCATCACCTTTATCTTGGTCCTGTCGTGTGTCTCATATGTCATCATCACCTTTATCTTGGTCCTGTCGTGTGTCTCATATGTAATCATCACCTTTGTCTTGGTCCTGTCGTGTGTCTCATGTGTAATCATCACCTTTATCTTGGTCCTGTCGTGTGTCTCATGTGTCATCATCACCTTTATCTTGGTCCTGTCGTGTGTCTCATGTGTAATCATCACCTTTATCTTGGTCCTGTCGTGTGTCTCATGTGTAATCATCACCTTTATCTTGGTCCTGTCGTGTGTCTCATGTGTAATCATCACCTTTATCTTGGTCCTGTCGTGTGTCTCATGTGTAATCATCACCTTTATCTTGGTCCTGTTGTGTGTCTCATGTGTCATCATCACCTTTATCTTGGTCCTGTCGTGTGTCTCATGTGTCATCATCACCTTTGTCTTGGTCCTGTCGTGTGTCTCATGTGTAATCATCACCTTTATCTTGGTCCTGTCGTGTGTCTCATGTGTAATCATCACCTTTATCTTGGTCCTGTCGTGTGTCTCATGTGTCATCATCACCTTTATCTTGGTCCTATCGTGTGTCTCATGTGTAATCATCACCTTTGTCTTGGTCCTGTCGTGTGTCTCATGTGTAATCATCACCTTTATCTTGGTCCTGTCGTGTGTCTCATGTGTAATCATCACCTTTATCTTGGTCCTGTCGTGTGTCTCATTGTAATCATCACCTTTATCTTGGTCCTGTCGTGTGTCTCATGTGTAATCATCACCTTTATCTTGGTCCTGTCATGGGTCTCATGTGTAATCATCACCTTTATCTTGGTCCTGTCATGGGTCTCATGTGTAATCATCACCTTTATCTTGGTCCTGTCGTGTGTCTCATATGTAATCATCACCTTTATCTTGGTCCTATCGTGTGTCTCATGTGTAATCATCACCTTTATCTTGGTCCTGTATGGGTCTCATTGATCATCACCTTTATCTGGTCCTGTCGTGTGTCTCATATGTAATCATCACCTTTATCTTGGTCCTGTCATGGGTCTCATATGTCATCATCACCTTTATCTTGGTCCTGTTGTGTGTCTCATGTGTAATCATCACCTTTATCTTGGTCCTGTCGTGTGTCTCATGTGTAATCATCACCTTTATCTTGGTCCTGTCGTGTGTCTCATATGTCAATCATCACCTTTATCTTGGTCCTGTCGTGTGTCTCATGTGTCATCATCACCTTTATCTTGGTCCTATCGTGTGTCTCATGTGTAATCATCACCTTTGTCTTGGTCCTGTCGTGTGTCTCATGTGTAATCATCACCTTTATCTTGGTCCTGTCGTGTGTCTCATATGTCATCATCACCTTTATCTTGGTCCTGTCGTGTGTCTCATGTGTCATCATCACCTTTGTCTTGGTCCTGTCTGTGTCTATTGTCATCATCACCTTTTCTTGGTCCTGTCGTGTGTCTCATGTGTCATCATCACCTTTATCTTGGTCCTGTCGTGTGTCTCATGTGTCATCATCACCTTTGTCTTGGTCCTGTCGTGTGTCTCATGTGTCATCATCACCTTTATCTTGGTCCTGTCGTGTGTCTCATGTGTCATCATCACCTTTATCTTGGTCCTATCGTGTGTCTCATGTGTAATCATCACCTTTGTCTTGGTCCTGTCGTGTGTCTCATGTGTAATCATCACCTTTATCTTGGTCCTGTCGTGTGTCTCATATGTCATCATCACCTTTATCTTGGTCCTGTCGTGTGTCTCATGTGTCATCATCACCTTTGTCTTGGTCCTGTCGTGTGTCTCATGTGTAATCATCACCTTTATCTTGGTCCTGTCGTGTGTCTCATATGTCATCATCACCTTTATCTTGGTCCTGTCGTGTGTCTCATGTGTCATCATCACCTTTGTCTTGGTCCTGTCGTGTGTCTCATGTGTAATCATCACCTTTATCTTGGTCCTGTTGTGTGTCTCATGTGTAATCATCACCTTTATCTTGGTCCTGTCGTGTGTCTCATGTGTCATCATCACCTTTATCTTGGTCCTATCGTGTGTCTCATGTGTAATCATCACCTTTGTCTTGGTCCTGTCGTGTGTCTCATGTGTAATCATCACCTTTATCTTGGTCCTGTCGTGTGTCTCATGTGTAATCATCACCTTTATCTTGGTCCTGTCGTGTGTCTCATATGTCATCATCACCTTTATCTTGGTCCTATCGTGTGTCTCATGTGTAATCATCACCTTTATCTTGGTCCTGTCATGGGTCTCATGTGTCATCATCACCTTTATCTTGGTCCTGTCGTGTGTCTCATATGTAATCATCACCTTTATCTTGGTCCTGTCATGGGTCTCATATGTCATCATCACCTTTATCTTGGTCCTGTTGTGTGTCTCATGTGTAATCATCACCTTTATCTTGGTCCTGTCGTGTGTCTCATGTGTAATCATCACCTTTATCTTGGTCCTGTCGTGTGTCTCATATGTCATCATCACCTTTATCTTGGTCCTGTCGTGTGTCTCATGTGTCATCATCACCTTTATCTTGGTCCTATCGTGTGTCTCATGTGTAATCATCACCTTTGTCTTGGTCCTGTCGTGTGTCTCATGTGTAATCATCACCTTTATCTTGGTCCTGTCGTGTGTCTCATGTGTAATCATCACCTTTATCTTGGTCCTGTCATGGGTCTCATGTGTAATCATCACCTTTGTCTTGGTCCTATCGTGTGTCTCATGTGTAATCATCACCTTTGTCTTGGTCCTGTCGTGTGTCTCATGTGTAATCATCACCTTTGTCTTGGTCCTGTCGTGTGTCTCATGTGTAATCATCACCTTTGTCTTGGTCCTGTCGTGTGTCTCATGTGTAATCATCACCTTTATCTTGGTCCTGTCGTGTGTCTCATGTGTCATCATCACCTTTATCTTGGTCCTGTCGTGTGTCTCATATGTCATCATCACCTTTATCTTGGTCCTATCGTGTGTCTCATGTGTAATCATCACCTTTATCTTGGTCCTGTCATGGGTCTCATGTGTCATCATCACCTTTATCTTGGTCCTGTCGTGTGTCTCATGTGTAATCATCACCTTTATCTTGGTCCTGTTGTGTGTCTCATGTGTAATCATCACCTTTATCTTGGTCCTATCGTGTGTCTCATGTGTAATCATCACCTTTATCTTGGTCCTGTCGTGTGTCTCATGTGTAATCATCACCTTTATCTTGGTCCTGTCGTGTGTCTCATATGTCATCATCACCTTTATCTTGGTCCTGTCGTGTGTCTCATGTGTAATCATCACCTTTATCTTGGTCCTGTCATGGGTCTCATGTGTCATCATCACCTTTATCTTGGTCCTGTCGTGTGTCTCATGTGTAATCATCACCTTTATTTTGGTCCTGTCGTGTGTCTCATGTGTAATCATCACCTTTATCTTGGTCCTGTCGTGGGTCTCATATGTCATCATCACCTTTATCTTGGTCCTGTCGTGTGTCTCATGTGTAATCGTCACCTTTATCTTGGTCCTGTCTTGTTCAGTTCAACAGATACGATCCAGTTGATGGTTGCATCACGGAACGAGACTTTGCAGATATCCTGCTTCTCTATGCTGGGCTGCCAGATAAAAAGAGAGCCCGAATGCTGAAGAGAGTGCGAAAGGTATTCAAGAATGACCAGGTAAGTCACATGACTCATACTGCAGCGATGTATGGCTGGTTGATTGTATCCTGTTGTTATCAGATGTTTTGTATACTCATCTGTATATGATAGAATGATAGATGATACCTACTGTTTGTTAAAAATACAGTAGTGAAGTAGTTCAATTTCATAAACAGTGGATAAACAGACCTACTCTTTTTGTCTCATGATGTTAAGGTAACTGGAAGGAAGCGTGAAATATGAGGCAATACATCCTCACCTACCTGGAGTCTACGTAATATACATAATGTGTAGTTCAGTGGCCTCTGCCTTTTAATCCACCGTAACATCAATTCTGAAATAACTTGAAATTAATCAAATGGAAGGCTAAACCAACTGGTAATGTCATCTACTCTTCACATTATCGTTTCTTCCAGGGCATCACGTTTGACGAGTATCTTGACTTCTACAAAGTGCTGCGATTCATTAATGATGTCGACACGGCACTCATGTTCTACCATGTGGCTGGTGCTTCAATTGATAAAGGTACAACATCCAGTGGTAATTCCCCATCCTTGTTGTGAGCAATGTTTGTCGTACTTTACTACTTATTTAGCAGTTCTTATATTTCTGTCAGATGGTACAATTTTCAGAAGCGTGCAGCCATATGTGAATTTGACTGCCACATTGTGCAGCCATGTGTGACAGTCACATGCAAGACACAATTTGCAGCCATGTGCACTAAACATGTTGGTTCTGTTTTTCCCAGATTATAGACATTATGCAGATATTGTCATATTTCACTTCTAGTGGCTATCACTACTATATTTGTTGATATGTTAAATTGTTATCTTAACACAAAGACCAATCAATAGATAAATGTCAAAAACACTCTACTGCAGGCAAAAAAAATTATATAGTTTTCTATACTAACCTCAGTTGAAAGTTACCAATATGTTATATAGAGGCATTGGAGGGACATAAATGTGGATGTGTTTGTACGTGAAGCGTGTCGGGAAAATGAGCAACTATAATGTCGGCGGCATCATAAGAAGTGATACAATCATGATAATGTATTTTGGCTGTTGAAATGATGAATACAACATTTATATTTACAATGATAACAGTTGGCATGACAGACTTAGTTTTGTCCTGTTGCCATATATGTAGGATACTCCTCATAATAAGGAATGAGAGCATACCTTAATATGATGACCTGTTTAGATGCTGGTGTTTGCATGTTGTATCTGCACGTGTGTTTGTTACAGGTACATTTCAACACGTTGCCAAGACTGTAGCTCACGTCAACCTCAGTGATCATATCACCAACGTTGTCTTCGTTCTCTTTGATGAGAATGGTTAGTTCCTCAGTTCTTCGCTTCATTAGTTAATTAGTAATTAATTAATTACACATGTGATCTCCCATGGCATCATTAATTAATATATGGATGACATGTATTCAGATACTGGTGTAATGTTTCCACACATTAACAATATTACATTTTTAGTGTATTAGACTCCTCAAAAGTATTACCTGTTTAAATATGGGAGTAATGTTGTACAATCAAACAACACTATTTAACAACAGTAAAATAAATTCATATTCAACAAGTTGATGATATGGGAATTAAATAATGTAGCAGTTTTATATATACTGTAGCAAAATAAATTATATTTATTTTTTGTTTCTCATAATAAAAATGCTGCTTAATGTTAGTTATATACAAAAACACTAAGTGTAAACATTTTGAATGTAAGCTGTTTATAGAAGACTTTCTTCCTATCTTGTAGATGATGGCGAGTTGAGCAACAAGGAGTTTGTGTCGGTGATGAAGAGGAGGTTGATGAGAGGCCTCGAGCGACCAAAGGACACAGGATTTGTCCGACTTATTAATGCAATGTGGAAGTGTGCAAAGAGTGGAACTCCATCCATCCTTGACGGTGGCTCTCATTGAAGCACTCAGTGAATAGTGTCACCAGAGTTGAACTGTGGCTAGCTGTAACAACTATATTGGCGTCATTTTTCTTCAAGAATAATTTAACAAACTCTAAATCAGAGTTATTTCAAACAAGATCAAGATGTGACTACTGTATGGTGGGTGTTTCCCAGTCATAGTGACTTGTAGAAGTGTGCACATTTGTAGCAGAAGTGTGTAGCCATGTGTGACAGATACTTTGCACATATTTATAGCAGAAGTGTGCAGCCATGTGTGACAGATACCTTGCACACATTTGTAGCAGAAGTGTGCAGCCATGTGTGGCAGATACCTTGCACACATTTGTAGCAGAAGTGTGCAGCCATGTGTGACAGATACCTTGCACACATTTGTAGCAGAAGTGTGCAGCCATGTGTGACAGATACCTTGCACATATTTGTAGCAGAAGTGTGCAGCCATGTGTGACAGATACCTTGCACACATTTGTAGCAGAAGTGTGCAGCCATGTGTGACAGATACTTTGCACACATTTGTAGCAGAAGTGTGCAGCCATGTGTGGCAGATATCTTGCACACATTTGTAGCAGAAGTGTGCAGCCATGTGTGGCAGATACCTTGCACATATTTGTAGCAGGAGTGTGCAGCCATATGTGACAGATACCTTGCACACATTTGTAGCAGAAGTGTGCAGCCATGTGTGACAGATACCTTGCACACATTTGTAGCAGAAGTGTGCAGCCATATGTGACAGATATACCTTGCACACATTTGTAATAGAAGTATGCAACCATGTGTGGCAGACACTTTGCTCACATTTGTGTGCAGCCATGTGTGACAGTCACTGCATAATTGTGCAGCTATAATTTTTTGCAGAATTGTGCAGCCATCTGTGACAGTGGTTTTGCAAATGTCAGAGTGTATATGTGATGGGTATTTTGCAGAAGTGTGTGGTCACTTGTGGCAGTGACTATACACAAGTGTTTGGTCATGCATGACAATTTCTGGCAGATGTGTGTAGTTTTATTTTGCAGTGACTTTGCTGATGTTTGTGCATGCAAGACAC
This sequence comes from Ridgeia piscesae, assembly GCA_025642075.2. Lineage (NCBI taxonomy): Eukaryota > Metazoa > Annelida > Polychaeta > Sabellida > Siboglinidae > Ridgeia > Ridgeia piscesae. The sequence goes on from JAODUO010000769.1 coordinate 293,102, forward strand.
AACATATTTGTAGCTGGGTTCTCATGCTGGTACACTATAGAACACCAAGTCCAAAACTATGTTTTCAATGTGCAATCGTCATTTTTCTCATGAATGTAGACAGAGCTGTTTTGTGAACTTTGGATTTTATCGAACGAAATGATGTACATAAATTCCATTTCTTCGTGTAAAGTATTAGAATATTAAGTCTGCCAATTTTGCAATTAATACAGTCATGGATTCTTCATCTTGTAAATAATTGTTTTATATGAGTGTATATACACATACATCACTTATGGTCAAGTTTTCTATGTCTAGAAGTTCACCCCCACTAATAGATATTACCAGTCTATGTGCACACAGTATTAAACAAAGGGTCAGTTCATGGTTCATCTAATTACAATTAGCAATGTACATTAACTTTGTAGAATGTGAAAAACAAAGCAGTTATTTGACATATCACCAGATAATTCATTGTAGTATGATTTAACATACTTTGGAGCATAATTGTCGATGATGAGTACGACATTTCAACCCGTCAGCATGGGCCTTGTTCACGTACTGAACAATATATTCAATATCGTCAAATAATTATTGCCATGGCCTGGGTATCATTTAATTAAAACCAAAATTAAAAGCTTTTTTGATAGGAGAAACATTGCATACTATCTAAACATTGAATGTTGACGTACCCTGTAGTTTGTTTGGTTGCAAACAATATGCATATTTTAATTTACAAATGTTAGTGTTTAAGTATTATCATTGACATAATTATAAGTCAATGCGGGTGAATTTGCATCATCAACAATGTAAAATGTTTGTATAAACACTGAATCATGCACCTAAACATACTCTAGACATTTGCTTATAGTATAATCATTGATGGAAATCATAGGTGCTTAACTCAATAATACAAACTTATTATGTTGTGCCTGCATTCGAAAAGATCCTTTTGCTGCAAAGGTGTTGCAACTGTAGACAGTCAGTTACTGCATTTGTCGCTGTCTGGAGTGGCGTTCTCATTCATAACATATGCTGAAGTATGACTGTCCACATGTTATACACATTTAAACCCACTTGAACATAACACAGGGCCTTATAGCAGTGGTTGCCTAGTTTCCTGCAAACCTGTGAGAGTGTTTCCATCATTGTAACATGTATACACGTACTACTGTTATTAACTTAATAATAAAAATGGCCCCTATCAGCTATGGTAAAATAATCTGTCTAAATTATAGTTACGCATCATGTAACATCATGTAGAGTAGGAAGAACATTGTTAATTGATAGAATGGAAATATAATTTTATATCTGTATTTACAAATGCTATCGAGCTGTGCCTTTGGCCAAATATCACCTAGATATTCTTGCAATGAAACGACAAGAAGACTGTTTTCATACATTACCACAGTTGATGTTATGCCAACAAGAGTCAATTGCATAGTTTTAACTTGGACATTTCATTATTTATTTGGACACACTGCTTGCAAGAATGGTAAATGACAACATGGTCTCTCTATCTCTACCCAACAACATATTTCCATTGGTCAGATTCAATACATCAGGTAACAGCTCACATGAACAAAGTTAATCAAGCAGCAACCATTTCTTTCCGGAAAATGTAATATTATAACAGATTGTTGACGATTATTTTCCACACCGACTATTGCATAGTCTGAACAATCTGAAGCATCTTTCTTGCCTGGTCGATATAGTGACCCACATCACCATGCTTCAATACATCAAAACAGAAACAAGGTCAGTTGTGTACATGTATGTGTACATCCACATTAATTAAAGCTCTCCACTAACTTAGCTACTGCCTAATTCTGACACAGCCTCAACTATGCTTACCTAATGCAGTAAATTCAGCCTTACAAAGTTTCCTTAATTGTTTAATAAAGCAATATTCTTTGCATGTCGCACAGGATCAGAAGAAAAAAGCAAACAATCATGACTTTGCACAGAGAAAGTGAAAAAGAGAAAGGACAGTCCTACGTGTAGCCTTGAACAATAAAGTAGGAACTTCCATGCAATATAATAACAGTTTGGAGAAGAAGACAAGGACGTATATTAATACTGAAATTAACTAATGGGCACCTCAACAATTATAGCAAACTATTGATCATAATAATAACATAATTTATGTTGCTGCTTGTTGGTTATACCAGTAACCCATCCTTCAACTGTCTGTATGTGAACAGTGAAATCAGCAGCAGACACTACAATGCATTCTTGCTTGAAGGAACACATTTACACTTGGCCAAACTGTTCCTTATTACATCCATGGATACATCTCACAGTGCACGCCAGAATATGACCTTCAACATTGTTCCTTAAATAATGAATCCTTTCAAGATATCAGTTAAAATATTCCAGACAGGAAAAAAGACAATAGACAGGTTTTAACACGAATGCCATCAAAATTCGCAGAAGGCACATAGATAATGAATCAATTTGCTACCTTATCAATGAGCTCAATAATTGTTCATCTAATTGTAGATACATAATATACATATACAACTGACTGAATGTGTTGTGAGGACTATAATATATACATACTTTTATAAAATATTGACCAGACAGATTCTTAACAGAACCACACAATCACCGTGACGACACGATGCAGCACTTGGCAAAACTGGGCCGCTTCACTGTGATAATCAAGGAGCTCCTTGGACAAACATTTCTCTCTCAATGATACAATTAATAACCGAGATAAATGTAGGAAGGAGCTTCTGATATATTAGTGAAGCTATGCCCCATAACCAGCAGTAATTTTCTTGACATACCCACTTCGTAAGTCAAGTTCTTGTGCAATGTATAAATACATGTATTCCAGGGTGACTTAATAATATATTACATGTGAATGTTTGATATGTACACCACACAGTCACATTGGTGTTTCCAGAGGCGCAAGCCAAGCATGTCATACCCACGCCCTACCAGACAAGCTGCGTGTCGACACTATCACGGTGTTCGCTACTGAACATATCAACACCTTTCTTCCTCTAGCACAAGCGTTATCTTACAAGTATACATCTTAACAGTACATCTGACGACTAAACCATGCTGCTTTGTTTCACGTTCCAATCTGTGTGCTTTCATGCGCAAACAAATCGGACTATTCTGACATCAGATCAGGTTAATCAACGCCTGCTTATAATTACATGCATATTGATCAGACATATAAGTATTTACACAGTACAAACAAAGTGCACTGGGTCACTCCAGCACACTGGTCCAGGATGGTGAAGTTCTCGTCGACATCATACTGACACTACCTGTTAAAAATACTACTTGCCACATCACTGCTGGGCCCGATAGCAGATCTTCACAGACACAAGCAAGCATGCCTGCATGCCTCTACAGCCAGGGGCAGCCGCGGCATGGCAATCCAGTTTCACAGTGGTTCTTTAAAATAAAACACGACCCGGAGCAAGAGTCGCACGCGGTTGTCCCCGACGTCTCACCGGTCCTTACTCGTCAGTTTGTCTATGAGCTCTTGCAGAGGGGCAAGTTCGCGTTTGTCGACGAGGCCGAACTCTTGTACGAAGAAGATGAAGTGTTTGAAGGACGTGTTGAGGTGGGCTTCCTCCTCCAGCTGGATCACCTGCGGGAAGTGCTGGTGGTAGATGTGTGCGTACACGCGGAACAGGCGCTTCAGGATCGTCTTCGCCATCGAAAGGAAGTTGCGCGGGAACGGCACACCTGCGGGGTGGACAACAATGGCGGGTAACAATCGTACGGACACCGTGTGACATTGTCAATGATGTGACATGATCAGGGGATTGTTTCACTAAGATAAAGACCACTTAAGCAAAACTCATCCTTAAAAAAAAATAATAATTTTTTTTTTCAAAACGCATTGCCTTATTAACAAGGACACTATTTCCATGACACACTGGTGACAATGTCACGCTGACACATTATGGTGTTGACAGTTTTCAGGTATTTAAGATCACTGTTAAGGATCAAAAGCGATTTTTTAAGTGCACCATAACCCACCATTGGGTTTGAGAGCTCTTAACAACATTAGTGAGATATACCCCAGACATTCATTTGTAATATTATTTGTACATGTTTTTTGTTGACTAAATGTAAATGCTATCACCTAGTGTAGGTAGTCGTGACAGCACATGAATCAACATATCCCTTGTGTATATAATTAGTGTAATCAATGTTAAATAATTAAGCATGTTTTTGCATACATCTACACAATAATGGCTGATTTATGCATTAGGCAATTAACATTTATAGTCATATAATGGCTATGACGTCATTACACCTAATATATATAGAGCGCAACTCTTATAATGAACATGAATACAATGAATTGCCATTTAAGTGTACACATACATATATTTAGAGAGACAGAAAGAGAGTAGCAATATTATGAAATATGAATGTACTATTTATAGTACACAATGCTCGGGAGCTCAGCTTAGGGTTAGAGTTATGAATTAACAATGTCAGATGCTTAATCTTTGCCAGCCCAACACGACAAGACTGCACTGGAATCAGGTGACAAACTCACCTATTTTTGATGGGAATAACGTCTCATCATCAAGCTGATCTTGCACCCACGTCATCAGGTAGTCGATGTACTTTGGGGCTGAACACTTGATGGGTTTCTTGATCGTGTGACCGTCGGCCCAGTGGTACTCGTAGCGGGGGCCAGCCGACATCACTGGACAGCTCTGTTCTGTGCAAAACTCTGTCACTGTGCCATACAGCATGTTGATTTGGTTGAAGAAGTCGACGGCTGTCAAATGAACACAACAGTCCCAGTTACATGGTTGACTTCAGGGTATAATAAAATATATAATATAATAATATCTTAATTTTATTACCTGATACATGTTATACTTAAGTGGTTTGCCTGTCTTTCCAAGCGTACATTGTCAAGACTGGCAGATGTCTGACCAAGACTGGCAGTTACAACTGAATTAGAAGGCAAGAACTTTTGTTAATGACATAACGTAATCTAAAAGTACACTACAGGGAGTACAGGCCTGTATTAGATTCAGAATTCAGTGAAAGTTCAGATATGATCAAAATAAGCCATTTTTACACAGGCCTTATCAAAACAGATGTGCACTTAATATCATCTCACACAATGATGTGCTGTAGTAATTATTCACTGCAAATTATTTAAATGTAAGTGGAGAAGAAATATTATCATACAAAGCAGAGCTGATACACCTCTGGGAAATATTACTCTCATTTATCTAATAAATATTTCAGTTGTTTAGAAATTAAATGACAAGTCTTCATCATTGTTTTCACATTGGTTTGCTAGAGAACAGGATACATATCATAACTGATTTGTAAGTTGTGACAGAATGGATAACAGACCAGTATAACCACAGATAAACATGACAAAGTAATAACAATAACTAGCTTACATCCATCCATAGCACTTGCAACAAAGTGCACAAACCACACATACCAGTTGTTACAATATTTTTTATTTTAAACAGATTTTCAGTTGCCCCATCTGACGCGTTGCGAACCACTATACAATTTCATTGTTAGTATTAGGAGCCAAAAGAATTCTACATAACCACCTCAAAGTGGTTTTTTAATACATCACCAACTGGTAAATCAGAGGCGAAAGGTGCAAGGAAAAGAATTCACGAGCATCCAGACGAATGGACAATGGTGCCTGCCTGCCTGGAGATATGCTTAATTTTACAATGTCCCAATAATGGCATATTAATAAATAGGTGGTTAGTTAGCTGCAACTCACTGTTGACTGCGACCCATTCATTGAGGTCTTCTCCCTCTGGTAGCATCACTGCCAAGCGCAGGTTGCCGCTGCCGAGCGTCGCGGCAGCATGCTTCATCAAGTCATACTGGTGCGTGCCTTCTGGGATGTTCTTCTTTGGCTTGAATGTCTTATTGCTGCGACTGCCACTGTTGTAGAAAAAATGTCAACATTTACACTCAACTCAAATGTTTCTAGCCCAGCAACCAGAGATCTGGTTGTTTTATTTGTGCTATGCAGTAAGAACAACATGCAGAATGTATGCCTTTATGCAGTATCAGGGATAGAAATTACTCCACAATTTCTGGTAGTCAGCAGGACTACTTAGTTGGCAAATCTGGTAGTCCTCAGATATATCTGGTAGTCATATGGCCCAGATTTAAGCAAATTAACATGACAAACACTACATTTTTTTAATATTCCAAAATGTTGTAGTAGTCCAGACTACTGCTGTCATAATCTTTGGTAGACCGACCTAATTTCTGGTAGTCATTGGGCTATCAGACTACGACTATTTTGACCCAGCTGAGGATAACATCTTTGCCAGCCCAAAAACTTCCTGGTAAACATATGTCTGTGAACTTGCATACATCAAAGCCAGTCCAGACATGTACATAATAATCCAGTAAATAATACACAATAATCCATAAATATTAGTGACACCCCAATTTTCAAAGCATAATTGACAACATGTAACATGGAATAAGCTTCTTTTGCTCTTCATTTGTTTACCCGTCCATTACCCATCTGTTCTCAGTTTCACCTGTCCAAAATTTACTTTATCCATCCAGGACTTTAGTGGCATATCTACCCAATTTCTATCCATCCAAATGATGGGTGGATGGATCAGATAGTTGAAAAAACATTTAATATACTAAGATGAGACTGCACTCAGTAAATTGATGTATCTGCCAAAAGAAAGCAGGACGCCACAAAACAACGAGACAAACAACTGTTGAAATTGAAAGAGAATAATTAGGGTCGGGTGTCAAAACTGGAGACTTTGTATCCCTTGCGACTCATATCCCTTGTGGCCCAGAGATCATATCGGTAATGCTGGTCCTGTGACCCTGCCTAATTATGACTAAAAGTGAACTTATAGACAGGATGGTTTACTTTAGCAATGTTCTGAAAGGGGCCGACAAAATGAATAACATAACTAGTAACCACAAAATTATTATACATACAGGGTCATAGATGATATACACTGCATAAAATATATAACTACAACCCAGGCTGTAGTATCACGGAGCCGAACAGTGGTCAGTGGAGGACACCTACACCCACGGCTTTATGCAGGATAAAATGATTGCCAGTCACACATGTTTTGGTGGACAACTGTTAAGCCAGTTTACAAACTTTAAATGTGTCTGATGACCTGAAATGGACTACAAACACACATGTGACACCATTTTCACTCACTTTCAAGGCATTTTATTTTGCTCCTTTATTTTTTTACCCGTCCACCCATATTTCTACCCATCCATATTCGCTTTTATCCGCCCAAATGATGGGTGGACGGGTCTCTACATAAAGCTATGCCTACACCATCATCAACAAAGTACTGACCTGGTACAACATCACATAATAGCCACATGTGCAGTGAACCTGATAGTACTAATAAAAAATGTGCCCTGAAGTCCTTTGGCCAATATATAGTGGTCATAATTATGAATGAAATGTGTTTTGATGAATCATAGTCACTGCCTCGTCTTTTCACCATAATCACCTTAATTCACATTTTCTCACTAAAAAACACTGCTAAATTGTTTGAATGCAGCGACAGGACTGGTCACTGGTGGCAGGACATTGTGAAGACTTTCCGAATCGCTTATACTGCATACTTGTTTACAAAAGTTAAGATTGCGACTATAAGAAGAGAAAATGCAACATTAAATGGAATTTTTTAATCATGGTGTCAGTCTGCTAAAATAAAATATGAGGTGCCATTTCATGCAGAGTGAATGAAGGCCAAACATCGATCATGACCAAAGAAGCATCAATGTTTGCAAGAGAGAACAATTGTTGGGAAAGAAAAATAACAATTGTTGGGAAAGAAAAATCAGTGAGGCAATCTATATCAGATAGTGGTGGCTAGCATAAAACCTTCCCACAATGTTCATGGAATTGCTGTCATGTAACGACCAACAACAGGCTCACATTACCACCGAGTAACCAGCAGTACAATGCTGATGAAGGTGTCAAGAATACACCAAAAGCTCCACAGTGGATTCAGAAAGGTTTCTTGAACTGTATTTACAATATTAGTAACATATCTGAATTATTTTACATGTTATAACTGTCTTTATAATGTTGATAATATAAAAACGACAAATGTTGTGGCTATACTAGAGTAGTTTTTAAATGTTGAGCCTCCCAAGAATACCAAGCTTCAGAACGAGCTTCAAAAGTCTAATGCTACAAACCATTCCAATGAGCTTGCTAGGTCACACACAAAATTCACCAATACCGGCAAAACTGACGGAAATTATGGGTCCACAAACATACATGGGATCCCATACATGTAGGCCTAAAGCTACAAGCCATGATTGAGTTGATGGTCAGTCACTCTCATAAAAAGTCATCATCTTCATCATGACACTCATAGTGAGTCATACAGAAAATTTGTTTATAATACAGACACTTTCCTATTTCAGAAATACGCTGATTCAACATTATTGATAACTATTATCACAAATTTACCAGAGATTTATATACAAAATGTAGCGAACGTGTCACTGAAGTGACCGGATACTGTTCCGTGATTTGACAGCCCAGTCGTTTTCAATGACAGTCTGTGTTTACATTTTAGAAGCGAATAATTATAGGAAGACTACTTACAAAAGGAAGCTCATTATTCCCTTAATGTACCACGCGGCGAGAAAATATTCCAACTGATGTTGAATATATTGTCATAAAACTTATTCGCTGCCTTCACAATATAACATTTATTAAAGATTGGTTCAGATTTCGTAGGAAATCCCTCCCCATACGGCAGTGTTATAACGCAGGAATGTTTTTGATGTCATGACCCCGGAAGTGATTTTATTCTTCCTCTTTGAATAGTTGAAATTATTTATTTTATCATACATTTTATAATATTGTTACATTATTGTGAAGCATAAATTCCATCATATGTGTATATATGTAATTGTTTACTAAATATCCATTTCATTTACGTTCGTGAATGTTCGTTCTTTTCCGACCATATCGCCATATTGTGTGTTTCCAACTTGCGAGTAAGCGAGGGAAGTTTCACAATTGACGGCTTTTTTAATCGCATGGTGAGTAAGTGAGCACAATTTATCAGTGAGACTCGAACATAAAACGTTATGTTTCATTGTTCTTTCAGCAGGATTTTAATTGCATATCTAAGTTGGTTTTCTTTGTAATAAACGCGTCGAAACAAAGTGGCGCGTGCTGTTTGATTTTCAGCATTACAAATGGCCGCCAATCTAGCTTCCCCTTTTCTGTTTTTTGCTTAATGTTTCGTTGGAACAAACTGCGCAATCTACATTTTATTGAATACTGAAGCAACACAATCATTGGTAGATATTAAACCTGGCTATACAATTTTACGTACGCCTAGAATGACTAGATAATCATAATGATTAGGCCTTCGCTATTTCCATGCAGCTGACAAAACGAAAGTAGCACCTACGACGTCCTCTAAGACTCCATTGTCCAGGTCATACACTCATACGATTAACAAGTTAACTTATTAAAGAAGAGTAGGTCCCAACACTTATCTATGGACTTCAAAACCATTCAAACGATTTTTTATTATTGATCCACATAAAATTTCTAGCAGTTTTGTTACAGATAAAAATATAATTTGAATATAATAAACTATTTTATACGCTTATTTTAGGATACAATCATTCAAGTTGGAACCTATTTTGGTAATTTTTCCTACAGGCATGTGAACCAACCATCATATAAACAAATACATCACTGTATGTTGAATTTCTAGTGCGAACTACTTTCAAGCTCAAACAAATCAAGAACATTGGAGAGTCTTAAGCGGATCAACCAAAATGGATCAGGTCAGGAACAATGAGTATATCAGTCAACACAGCAACAAACAAATATTATGTCACTGATATGCAACACAAATTATGTATGCCTTCTCTTCTGTTATCATTTGTGAGCATCCATGGAAAAAGGATCATCAGGTAAATTGATGACATTGTTTTGAGAACCATGAAGGTTTGTGCTGATCTTGGAAGAAAAATGTGGTGCATTGTAGCTGCACGGGTGGGATACAAGTTGATGAAGCTGGCTGCATCAGAAACTGTGTATTGTATGCTGGTAGACCAAACACAACTATTGAAGTAAAACTCATCATTGGTAGTTGTACCTTTTAGGTGTAAAATTAATATTGGTAATGTTTATTTCTTTTTTTAATGGAATTTTTTAAGGAATATTCCCAGCCCAACTCTTAAAACATATATCTGTGGGAATCGTATTCACAAAATATAACAAGGTACTAATTACATGTCACTTTTTGATAGAGAGAAAAAACAATGTATGTCATGTTTTCTTTCAGGCTGATTGTGGCTTAATGGGTGACGAAGACGAAGGATTTGTTGTTCGTGTGAGGGGCCTGCCATGGTCTGCTAGCCATGAAGAGGTTAAGAATTTCCTGGAAGGTACTTTGAACTATCAGTTATAGAGCTAATGATGCTGTCTCTCAATGTTGTCAGCAAAGTCCCTTTTGAGATGAGGATCAGGGCAGTTAATTTGTAGATACTTTCACTTTTTTAACTGTCCTAATCTCTCAGTTATCTTCAAAAGTCCGGTTTCAAGCTGAATCTAAACAAAAAGTGTAAATTTTGTAATATATTGGTAATTTTTCATGAGAAATAAACACAAAAACATTTTGGTTAACAGAGTGCTCTTATATCTCATAAGTGCTACAGTACAGTACATCACTGGATTGATCATCTTGCAGGAGTGAATATTGTTGGTGGCAGTGGTGGTATCCACTTCACTTTTGTGAGAGATGGTCGCCCTAGTGGGGAGGCCTACATCGAACTAGCGTCAGAGGAAGATGTACACAAGGCATGCACACGCGACAAGGAACACATGGGCAAGCGATACATAGAAGGTATGCCTTATACTACTACTGGTTTTTCTAGTGACTGAACAAGTACCTGATCTTCAGTGTGACTCTTGTAGATAAATATTTATTGTTTAGACTTATTGGTTGTGATATCAGAGGATCAGATTTTTTGTTTTAGAGAAAGTTTTATGTTAATTCATGCATTCTTGTCTTGCCGCAAAGGTTGGGTTCAGTTACATTACCTCATAAAAGTGATAAAATGAGCAGCGTCCTAGAATCATTTACAAAATGCAAAGAAGTGTTGCAGTATTATTGTTGTGTTGTGTAACTCTTGTTTGTAGAAGTAGATGGATTTTTTACTTTGGGTAAACTACTAGTAATAAGCATTCCAAATTGGAATGCTGAAGCAAGAGGGAATCTTAGTAACGTTGGTTATCAATACGTGAGTGACGTGACTAGTTGTGTTCACTGGTCAACAGTTTGTGTTAGTTTGATGTGTTTTCTAATTGCGCGTCTTGTGTTGATAGTGTTCAGGTCAAAGAAGAGCGAGATGGACTGGGTGGTGAAGCGTAGCGGTCCAAACCAGGTCGTCCCTAACAACGACGCTGTCATACGGTTGCGAGGACTTCCGTTTGGATGCTCAAAAGAAGAGGTTGCCCATTTCTTTACAGGTAATGCGCAGAGATCTTTGATTTTCTTGACTGACGGCTATCCCCCTGTCTGAAGAGAGCAGCTGCATTTGTTCCTGTTTGTAAAAAATGGTCATCTCATTGGGAGGTTTAATAAGAAAAAGCTATGCTGGTAGCAGTTTAAATGTAGGAATGCCAAACATCATAACCTTATATTTGCACTTACATTTTTTATGACAATAAACATCACTATTTTTCAGATTAATATATTGGATTTTATGCAGTTATAGCTTAAATTGAATGACATAAATTTTGGGCAGTGTATTTTGAAGGTGAGACATCCCTGATTTTCAACTTCATGGTAGTGTTAGATTTGTTAGGCAGTCAGTTTATGAGCGACTAGTTGGATGTCCTGCATCTCAGGTAAATTCTGCTACCAGTGTAGCTTACACAAAGAAATCAGCATTGGATTTCCTTCGTATGTGTGGTCAAGATTCGGTAAATCGATCAAACTAAATTATATTTTTATAATATAAGGAAGTATGTGGGGGTGCTGTTTAGTTGATAGCACGTCACAGAGTAATCCACTTAATGGAACAGTTTTAGGCTACAGGAATGTTATACTGGTTCACTATTCATCTTGTTACAAAACAGTTATGTATCCTGTCCTCCAGCAAGTAAATGTTAAAATAATCGTGACCACTTATTTAGGACAAGTGAAATGTCGGGCAGTGGTTGCACTTGTTAAATAAACAAACCCTGACTAAAGTTGACACAAACTTTTATAAAATGTTGATTAAAACAACTGTCCCGCACCGTGTGCCGGATTTAAGTTACTAATGAGTGCAAACAGGAAGTGTGAGCCAAGTAGATCAACGCTGGGCAGAGTGGAAAATGGGTTGGTTTGTTAATGGTGACCCCTTAGTTTGTTGTGCACGTTAGCAGACGCCGTCAATAATGTGATGTATGTGTGTCGCAGTCTGCTACAGCACTGTGCCTGATGCGTTATTCTTCATTGGGTTGGGCGTGCAGGGTTGGAGATTGTTCCCAATGGGATTACACTTCTGCAAGATCCTCAGGGGCGAACAACGGGTGACGCCTACGTGCAGTTTGCATCACAGGAAATTGCTGAGATGGCTCAGGCCAAACACAAGGAGAGAATTGGGCACAGGTGGGAGGTTGGGCCTTGCGGGGCTGTCGTCGTAACGCGATTACTCACTTTTGTTCAACTTCTTGATTAAGTGCATTGTACTCGTCGTTTTGGTGCCCCTTCAGAGGGGGGAGGTGTGCGTGGCTGGTGGGGTGGCTGTAGCGGGCGGGGCAGGGCGAGGAGAGGTGGGGCCCTTCCACCCGCAGACATGTAGAGATCTAGAAAGTGTCATCTCATCTTGTGTGTGTGTGTGAGCAGATGTTTGCAAGAGTGCTTGATCTGTTTGTGTTCATCCATGTGTCTTAGAGTGCGGGTGCCAGTGTGTTTGCAAGGATTCAGTTTGACAAGTGTGTGGTGTTCATTCTTCTGAACTAGTCAGTGTTGGAGATTTATACAAGTTTATAAAGTAGTTGCAAAGTACTGCAAATGGGGTAGCACCATGTTGCAGATCTGAAATTCTGAAAGCATGTCAATTTATGGGCATAGATTAATGTGTAATATCTTTTATCATGCATTTACACAATAAACACTCAGAGAGCTGAATGTACGGACTAAATATTCTAAGCTCAAACCTGGAACTGGCCAGTCTTGTGGCTAGTTTGGATAGCCACTCACTTTTTTCTGCTGGATCAACAGCTTTTTTGCTGTTTTGCAGTTGAGCTGTTCTCTATTACCCGATGTTGTAGGGCACTGTATAAACAGGAGGACACTTACGAATGCTGTTTATAAAATGAATGGTTGCTAATTGATATTCATCACATATGCTAATTATAAAAACTTTGTCAGCAGTGTCTGCTATAAAGAGCATGATGCTACCCCCCGTTAAAACCTAAAATAATTTTTGAAAAATAGTTCACTTTGCGACAATGCAACTGCCAGTCGGAAACTTGGAATAAATTTTGTATGGATACAATTGGTGGTGACTCGCAAGAAATGAGAGGTAAGTAGATTCAACATAGCAACATGGGTATCTAGCAAGAAGGTAGGGTCATCAATCTACACTGTGGGGGGATTAATCGGTTGTTAAATATGGCAAGATCCATTGCGACTGTGATGTTTTCACCTGACACTGTCGTCCTCAAACAGGTACATTGAGATCTTCAAGAGCAGCCTCAGTGAACTGAAGACTGCGCTCACGCCCAGGATGAGAGGCATGATGGGAAATCCAATGGGCCGACCTAGTCCATACGACCGCATTGACCGGTTTGGCATGGGAGGCGGCGGTGGCATGGGTGGAGGCGGCAGTGCCGGCATGGGCGCCATGCCAGGAGGCGGGATGGGATACGGACGTGGAAAAGGTCGAGGCAATGTGAAAGGTTTGTACATTGCATTTACTGAGTGTTCCATATATTTATACTCAGTCAAAATGGGTTTCAGCCCAATTCGGTGTCAATGTTTCCAACAAATTTCCAACGATAGCAAATAACATGGGAACAAAAATGTGGTACCATTGGAAAGCAGAATGATTCTTCTTCCTGGCATTTTAATCAATAAATTGTCACATCCTGCAAAAATAGCTAATCAAAACGAAGCTTTGAAACATCATCATAGCATCCAAATATGGCCAATTTTACTTTATGTTTAGCTGAACCATAGTTTAGGATAAGTATTCTTTGTCACAGTTATGTTAACCGATGAATTGGGTTGCTAAAGGAATTTCTGATTTAAAATGAAAATATTTAACAGTACTATGTAAACTTACTATTTCTTCCCACAATTCTCTGTTAAGAAATCAACTTTGACTTATTGCAGGTTTCTATGACGACTATGAGGAAGACTATGGGGGTGGCTACCCAGCCTCTGGGGGCTTTGGTCGTAGTCCAATGGGTGGCCGACGGGGTGGGGGTGCTGGTGGTGGTGGTGGTGGGGGTGGTATGTCAGGAGGAATGGGTGGCAGAGGGGGCGGAGGTGGGGGTGGACGGTTCGGGGGTGGCATGGGGATGATGCGGGGAGGGGGAGGAAGTGGGGGGTCTAGTATGGCGGGGATGGGAATGACTGACCACCAGAGTTCAACAGGGCACAGCATACACATGAGAGGACTGCCTTTTGCTGCCAACGAGCAGGACGTCATAGAGGTGAGTGATGGCTGGCATTGCAGTCTCTTGTTGGTCATCCCAGTAGCACATTATGATATAAAACAAACTTACGTAAAATCCACCTTAGCATACACGTTACACAAGCTCTTGTCCATTCTGAAATGGGGCTGGTTAGATTAATTGGCTGCCAGCAAGCTTGGGGTATCTAATGTCTTATTTCAAAATTTACACCTATGCGCTTCATTGCAACCATGTGGTATTTTAACATGTTCAGAGTATATCTACTAATGGCCAGCATGAGAACTGTTTGTGCATTAGTAAAGTAAGCCAAGTTGAAATGTGTCCTTAAATCGCCTGCAGAATTATATTTGTTCTCTGTGCGAGTAGTGTATAAGGATGTGATTATGGTAATTAATCCACACGTGTAGAATAACATGTAGACTAACAAAGTTGACGTCTTGATGGAACCGGACTACTAGACTGACAGTTGGGGTCAGTGGCTTTTTTCAGCAGCAGTAAAAACTAATATAACTGCATAGCCAAAGTAGTTTCCCTTGACATCAGACATTTTTAGGATGATTATTAAATAAATAAAAAAATGCTTATATGTACTTATTGATTGTGTTGTAGTTTTTCAAGCCAGTCAATCCCGTAAACGTAGTGATCCACTTCAACAGTGAAGGACGAGCTTCGGGTGAGGCTGATGTCGACTTCGCATCACACGAAGAGGCAAAGGAAGGAATGAAGAGGGACAGGGCTTCAATGCGTAAGTTTCCTGTCGTTTTGTGTCAAGAACATTGCCATTTGTCATTTATAAAGATTTAAATCCCCATTCTGTGTTGCACTGTTTTTAGCCTTTATGCAAAAGAGAAGCAATAATTTGACATCTTTTTCTTATATGAAGATGTTTTTTGTACTAAACCAGACTTTTTCAGTTGATCACATCTGCTGTTTCACCTTTAATATGATTTGTCTCCCCCACAGAACATCGCTACATTGAGCTGTTCATGAAGTCTGCAAACACTGGGCGGTCTGGGTCCAACTACGGCGGTGGGTACGGAGGCAGTGGAGGCTTCGGTGGCTCCCCTGGAGGATTCAGTAGTGGCGGAAACATGAATAATGGATTCAATTCGGGCGCGATGTCGCAATCATATGGATCAGATGGTACGTGTCTCGTCTAGCTACTTGTAACAGATCTATTTTATGTTTGTGTTATCTGGTTGTTTGTTGAGGAATGATAATCAACAAGTGTATTCTTTTAAGTAAACTTGAGCCTCTTCAGTTACTTATAACGGTGAATAATCCGAAGCAAGATGGTTTAGTTTTCTAGGCATTTTCTCTCATGCTTGTGCTAACAAACCATTATCATGTACATTTACTGTTTATTTTACATGTGTCGTGTAAACTGGAGTTTGCATTACTGTTTCTGTGCAGGCAATGGCTATGGAGGGGGATACGGCAGCAGCAGCATGGGTGCAAGTGGGAACATGGGCAGTGGCTTCGGATCGGGAATGGGAGGCAACCCAAACTACACAGCGTTCTAGTCGAGGGACCTATGGTATCTCTCACTGCAGACACTCGGTATTGCCAGATGCTGGCGAAGCCGTTCTAGTGCTACGAGTGACTCCACCTGTTGACACTTTGTGACGTTTATATTAGACTGTCTACAGTGCTGCGTGCTTCCAACAAGCAGTCGCGATTGCCGTACTGACGTGACTGTCGCACTACAGTTGTTGGCAACGACGAATTCTGTTCATTGTTTATGCATGTTGGGATAGGGCACATAGCCTGCCCTGCGTCTCTGTTGCTTCTACCGTCTCACAATCACTGCCGTGTGCTCATAGAGGTCATTCCAATGTGTGTGGACATTACAACATTATCTGCTGAGGCAAGTCAACAATTTTGCTAATTAAAAGTACGTTTCATAAATCCATAAAATCGTATCAATGGTAACGATATTACTGGTATTGGTGATCCAATGAAATGTTTACCTAGCTCCGCTGAAATGAACCCAATGTTGAACGAGTGGAAGGTCATGGGGGTATTTAATCTGGGTTGTTTTAGAACATTCCAGCTTATGTAGGATATGTCGGACTGGCCCAATCTGAAGACAGTTCTGCGATTTTTCTTCAGCCTGGAAATGTTTCTGAGGAAGTGAATGCCCATGTGTAAATAATTTTAATGCTTGGTATACTTTTCATTTTAAATCTTGTAACCCGTACCCGTACCATGTTCTGCAGATCTGGTGGTGATTGGACCACATGCACATTTGTATAGTTTCAGTGTGTCTGGCACCAGATAAAATGATGAATGAACAAGTATTCTGTCTAGTTCTTCAAGTATTTTGTCTAGTTCTTTTGATACGATACAAAAGAAACAGTTTAAGTTGAATTCACTGTCATGTTTTGGCTAATAGTATAAAATAAATTACTATTATTTGTTCACTTTGGTGTTTCATAAATTTTTTGGGATAATGATGTTGCAACGAGAGACATGAAATGTGTCCGTGGTGATCAATGCTAAGGTTTGTGCGTTGAAAATACTGCAATAACATCAAGATTGATATTTTAATTCTGTCATCAGCAACGATTGAAGTGGAGACATTATGAACTGTATTTCTATTTTGCATAACATGAACAAACACAATATTTTCATTCTTTGCTGCCTTTCTTCAGAGTTTTGACACATCAACGGTCAAGACAACGTAACTGCAAACATGATTACGTTGCCTTCATATGCTGTCATTTAGACCTCTTGACAGATCTGCTTTAAAGTCACCACCACTGGGCCACCATACAGAATGTTCAGTACATGACTTTTCACTAAGATAAGCCTGTAAATAAAACCAAACAGGATCCATTGTTGACATGAAGGTTTTAAAAAAGCTTCCACCATATCCACCACCACCGACCGTTTTACCATGGTACATCTGATTTTGACAGTTTACAAGGTGAAATTTGTTTGAACAAATAAAATCGAGCTTGAGCGGTCCTGTCAAGGCAGTTGAAGATTATGACCCATGCACTAGAGGTGACAACACCATCAGGTGTCCCCAGACTTGTCTCCCACTGCCCCCATCCGAGTAGGGTCCTGTGACGGGTAGTGGATGCCGCCTGACATGGGGTGGGGTGGTCTGGCATGGCCCCAGCCCGGTGGAGGGCCCATCATACCGGGTGGCATCATGCCAGGTGGGGGCGGTGGCATCCGCATACCTGTGCCAAGAAGAATTGACAGTGTTACAAAAATATATTTTCAATTCATGTCTTCACATCTGTGTGCACAGTTTCAATAACGTCAAAATTTAAGATTTAAAAATGGATAATTATAACTAAAAGTTATGAACAACAGTTCATGAGTGTACAAGAAAATCTATATCTAAATATATGTGATTATTTTTGTATAAAGCCATATCCAGAGCATTCATAGTGCTTAACATAAAACCTACATAGTAAAATAAGTCAAATATTGGTCATATCATTTTATTAATATCTTTGCTTGTGTTTAATTAAGAAACATATTTTGATTGGTTACATCTAACGTTCAAACTGTCCTTGTTAGTTCATTATTGTTCAATGAAATCTAATGGTTGGGGTTGACTGCAACAGAAAACTAAATGGTGGATGACAAGACAATAGTTTATTACCATTTCCCCATTTTGTGTTGCTACTGCTCAGTTTTGCACCTCGCAAGTTTTCATAGAATCACTTGTCCTACTTAGCAGCATTAAAAAGGTTTCATGGCAAAATGTAAAACCCGCTTTTTGGTGACAAAAACAGTTGCTCTGCACCAGAGAGTCTAAATTAAAACACTTGCATGATACTGGAATATCTTACAAAATCAGAGACCGATAGCAAGGCAAGGCCAAAATGTTTTTGTAAATTTCAGTTCGGAAATAATGCCCAACTAAAAATGTTACCTGAATTGATGTCTACTGTATAATTGTGGTACTTTGCCCCCCCAAACCCTTAATTTGCTCTGTAAGCCAGTTTCCTTGCCACAAGGTCTGAATTCCCAAGAAGGGTACGTACCCGGGGGCATCATCCGTGGTGGGCCTCCGTCCATCATCATGTGACGAGGGGGCATTGGCATGCGGGGTGGCATACCCATGCCAGGGTGTGGCGGCATCATGGGTGGCGCGGGGGCGAGGTTGAAGTAGTTCTTGGTGACATTCAGGTCCTCTGGGGGCAGTGGAACAGCTACAACAGAACGTGACACTGACTGACAATCAAAACAACGGGTCTGTCTTCAACCTCACAGGACAATGCTTGGATTCAGCCCACAATGACATACATTCTAGATGTCCCCAGGGCCAACTACAGCACTTCTAAGGTCAAGCCACACTGACAGATACATTCTAGATGTCACCAGGGCCAACTACAACACTTCTAAGGTCAAGTCACACTGACAGATACATTCTAGATGTCACCAGGGCCAGCTACAACACTTCTAAGGTCAAGTCACACTGACAGATACATTCTAGATGTCACCAGGGCGAACTACAATACTTCTAAGGTCAGATCACACTGACAGATTCATTCTAGATGTCACCAGGGCCAACTACAACACTTCTAAGGTCAAGTCACACTGACAGACACATTCTAGATGTCACCAGGGCCAGCTACAACACTTCTAAGGTCAAGTCACACTGACAGATACATTCTAGATGTCACCAGGGCCAACTACAACACTTCTAAGGTCAAGTCACACTGACAGATACATTCTAGATGTCACCAGGGCCAACTACAACACTTCTAAGGTCAAGTCACACTGACAGATACATTCTAGATGTCACCAGGGCCAGCTACAACACTTCTAAGGTCAGTCACACTGACAGATACATTCTAGATGTCACCAGGGCCAACTACAACACTTCTAAGGTCAGATCACACTGACAGATACATTCTAGATGTCACCAGGGCCACTACAACACTTCTAAGGTCAGATCACACTGACAGACACATTCTAGATGTCACCAGGGCCAACTACAAATTCCCAGGTCAGATCACACTCATAGACACATTCTAGATGTCACCAGGGCGAACTACAAACTTCAGGTACACACTCATAGACACACTGATCCAGACACATTCTAATGTCAGGGCAACTACAATTATTCCGGTCAATCACATTAGACAATTCAGATGCACACAACTACAACATTCTAAGGTCAGTCACACTATAGACACATTCTAGATGTCACCAGGGCAACTACAACACTTCTAAGTCAGTCACACTGACAGACACATTCTAGATGTCACCAGGGCCAACTAAACATTCAAGGTCAATCACACTAAGACAATTCTAGATGTCACCAGGGCCAACTACAACATTCAGGTCAATCACACTGAAGACACATTCTAGATGTCACCAGGGCCACTACAACACTTCAAGGTCAATCACACTAAGAAATTCTAGATGTCACCAGGGCAACTACAACATTCAGGTCATACACTAAGACAATTCTAGATGTCACCAGGGCCAGCTACAACACTTCAAGGTCAATCACACTGACAGAAATTCTAGATGTCACCAGGGCCAACTACAACATCAGGTCAATCACACTTGACAGATAACATTCTAGATGTCACCAGGGCCAGCTACAACACTTCTAAGGTCAAGTCACACTGACAGAAATTCTAGATGTCACCAGGGCCAACTACAACATTCAGGTCAGTCACACTAAGAACATTCTAGATGTCACCAGGGCCACTACAACACTTCTAAGGTCAATCACACTGACAGATCATTCTAGATGTCACCAGGGCCACTACAACACTTCTAAGGTCAAGTCACACTGACAGATACATTCTAGATGTCACCAGGGCCATACAACACTTCTAAGGTCAGATCACACTGACAGATACATTCTAGATGTCACCAGGGCCACTACAACACTTCTAAGGTCAGATCACACTGACAGAACATTCTAGATGTCACCAGGGCCAACTACAACACTTCTAAGGTCAGATCACACTGACAGACACATTCTAGATGTCACCAGGGCCACTACAACACTTCTAAGGTCAGATCACACTGACAGACACATTCTAGATGTCACCAGGGCCAACTACAAATTCAAGGTCAGATCACACTAAGACACATTCTAGATGTCACCAGGGTCAACTACAAATTTCCAGGTCAGATCACACTATAGACACATTCTAGATGTCACCAGGGCGAACTACAACACTTCTAAGGTCAGATCACACTCATAGACACATTCTAGATGTCACCAGGGCGAACTACAACACTTCTAAGGTCAAGTCACACTGACAGACACATTCTAGATGTCACCAGGGCCAGCTACAACACTTCTAAGGTCAAGTCACACTGACAGACATATTCTAGATGTCACCAGGGCCAACTACAACATTTCCAGGTCAGATCACACTGACAGACACATTCTAGATGTCACCAGGGCCAACTACAACATTTCCAGGTCAGATCACACTTATAGACACATTCTAGATGTCACCAGGGCCAACTACAACATTTCCAGGTCAGATCACACTTATAGACACATTCTAGATGTCACCAGGGCCAACTACAACATTTCCAGGTCAGATCACACTTATAGACATATTCTATATGTCACCAGGGCCAACTACAACATTTCCAGGTCAGATCACACTTATAGACACATTCTAGATGTCACCAGGGCCAACTACAACATTTCCAGGTCAGATCACACTTATAGACACATTCTAGATGTCACCAGGGCCAACTACAACATTTCCAGGTCAGATCACACTTATAGACACATTCTAGATGTCACCAGGGCCAACTACAACATTTCCAGGTCAGATCACACTTATAGACATATTCTAGATGTCACCAGGGCCAACTACAACATTTCCAGGTCAGATCACACTTATAGACATATTCTAGATGTCACCAGGGCCAACTACAACATTTCCAGGTCAGATCACACTTATAGACATATTCTAGATGTCACCAGGGCCAACTACAACATTTCCAGGTCAGATCACACTTATAGACATATTCTAGATGTCACCAGGGCCAACTCCAACATTTCCGGGTCAGATCACACTTATAGACACATTCTAGATGTCACCAGGACTAGCTACAACACTTCTAAGGTCAAGTCACACTGACAGAAATATTCTAGATGTCACCAGGGCCAGCTACAACACTTCTAAGGTCAAGTCACATTGACAGACACATTCTAGATGTCACCAGGGCCAGCTACAACACTTCTAAGGTCAAGTCACACTGACAGACATATTCTAGATGTCACCAGGGCCAGCTACAACACTTCTAAGGTCAAGTCACACTGACAGACATATTCTAGATGTCACCAGGGCCAACTCCAACATTTCCGGGTCAGATGACAGTTTGTATTTCTATAACTAGCCATGTTACCATTTTTAACGTGCAAAATCAATCAGCAGATTTTGTGACAAGTATTACAGTGATCTGACCCCATTCACTGATCAACACCAACTGACTGAAGGAATATGCATAGGAACACTTTAACAGTTTGGGTTTGCTTGGGCATCATTAAAAATATGATTAAACATAATATATAACCACTATAACATCATCAACATTGTGCAGCCATAGTGTCGTGTGGTTGGGCGAAGGCCTCAGCTGTTTTCATGTCTGCCTATCTTGCACTATCCTCTGCCAGATGGTTCCCTTCCTATAGTTCATCTCTCCATCATCTCGCTGGTCTTCCTCTTGAATCATTTCCCTTCATAGGGTTTCCAGGTGGTGATACGTGATGTCCATTGCTTAATCACTTAACCCGTATTCTACTGACAAGCCCTGGCTGCGGTGCCGATGATTCCGGCACAGACTTTCCCACCAGATGACGCCACATCCCGACAAGACTCTCAACACCGTTCAGTATTCTAATCAAAATTGAAGTCACTGAATATTCGTATTTGATTCGATATTTTAAGAATATTCGATTCGAATGAAATTCCAAATTCGTCCCATCTTTACACCTCACAGTATACATTAATGTCAGTTCAGCACAATGTGTGGTACCACTTTATCTGCTTCATGATATATCATCTCAATATTGTCACTTGTCACAAGCCTATGGCGTTATCATGAACCAGCAGCAAGTGATCCCTGCAACCTACCCCCTGGGAGACCGGGAACGGGCTCCAGTTTCCGTGGTCCGTCCTCCTCCCCCTTCTTGGGAGCTGCGGTAAGTTGGGCCTGAGAACGTCCCCATTTAATGTTCAGTCGTCGTCCATTCATGATGAGCTTGTCGAAGGACTTCTCAACGGCTCCCTCTGCTGACGTCCTCTTTGTGAACTGTACAAATGCACACTGCTGCCGGCCGACGACCGTAATGGAGCGGATCTCACCAAACTGGTAGAAATGGTCCCTGAAAGTTAAGTCAAGTGAAGGGCTCATTTCAAGATTAATTTGAAACAAGAACTGTTTTTAGAAATTCAACATAAACCCATAATCACTGTTACCTAGTCAAGCTTGGCATACTTATTATATTTTTATTGATTTATTTGGTATATAAATAACAATAGTCACATTATCTGTGTAATAACAGCTGTAATTTGACATTTTGACCTTTTGGTTGTAATGACAAAATTGTATATATTTTGGGTTCCAGGACTTCCAACTGGGTAGTTCGGCCAGTACATCTCAGGTTTTTGTAGTCTGTAGAATAAGGGATCATACCAAAAATGGAACCAATTTCATCTGGCATCAAGATGCATGGCAATATCCAGCTATGAAATACATAATAATAATCCCACACATAATAATTTTTATGTTTTATCTTGTAGTGTACAGTTTTGTGTTAGATTTGTTTCAAATGAATAAACATGATATAATGCACATTTTCTTGTGTCCACCGTACAACCATGCTACAAAATGACATGTATTAGTCTTCTACTTCTTCTAATGGTTGGCTCGTCATTCTATACTAGCCACATGTTTGTGGCTAAAGTATTGTTGAGCCTGGTTTTTAGAGTCTTCCTTCTCTCAAATTAATGAGTCCACTACAGGTTACACATTTACCCCCTGTGTGGGATCTTTTACTTCCCCTGGCCTGGCACAAAACTGAAGGGAACACCGGCTTTTAGTCTCTTTCAAAAGACACAGGCAATGTGAGGTGAACGAAAATTTCGAAACGGCGGCAGGTGGGATTGAACCACTATTCCCTTAATTGACAGTCTGGCGCACTACCATGTGACCACCACTCCCTACTTGTCATAGAAACAACGTTGGTGCAAGGCAGTTCCCCAACTAAACCTGATGGATTTAGTTTGATGTGATTATATCTGTAGCATGATTGGTGGTGGCACTAGATGATTTACAGCAAAAACAAATACATTTTAATGTACCTATACTTCAGCCTGGTAGAGAAGACATCCTAGAATGTACTTTGCACAAGTCCATTTCTGGCGGATTAGTGACAGACGCAGTACTGATAGTACTTACTTGAGGTCTTTCTCAGTGACATTGTCCCCCAGGTTGCCAACATACAGCGTCGTGATACTCTTGTCTTCAGGTGGATCCAGGGCTGGCATGGACGCATAGCGCTCCATCAGCTTATCAGCCACCGGATCGTTCACACCGTAGTACCGATCCTTAATGTTCTGATCTGCCAGAGGATCATCTGGATCTGTTGGTTTCTCGTGTCTGAAGATATATGGAAAAAACAATTCAGACCATTAGATATGTGATTTATGATATACAAAGAAATGCACAGCTCCAAATGTCGCTATATATACACAGATGCACAAATTAAGTATTTATACCTCGAGTGATTTATTATGTAAACTTTTTTGCAACACATGTTACGTAAAACTTCCCCAATTGATTAATGGATGATTTATGTGGCTCGTCTTATATGCAAATTAAATACACTGTTGATTTCATTGTACCGTAATCCTCCAATCAACAATGACATACCTGTAGGGGCATTCTTCCCCTCGCTTGCATTCACCCTTCACCCAGAAGGAACAGATATGTGGTCGGTTGCGTTTGTAATAGGGTGTGGTACGTGCGAGCTTCAGCAACATGTCACTGACGGCCTTTGCCTTGCCAAGTGAACCCACCGGTGTTGTGCCATCAGTGTTAGCAATCTGTCAACACAGTCAAACATTGACACTTCTGTTGTGTCTGTACACTACAATATGTGACACTTGTTAGTACACAACATTGTAGTGACATTACTGCGCCAACACATATGGTAAAATTCAACACAAACACAACACGAAAAAGTTATTCTAACAATGACACAAATAAAAACAACAGGCATATAATGTGTTAATTGCAATAACTTCATCTGCATATATTTATCATCTTGCTGCTTTGTGATTGCTGGCTGGTGTCAAACACCATAAGGCTTTATTTTGGAACCACTGTTCTTTATTGTGTTTATGAACGACATGCCCATGAGCACAAGAACAATAAGCAATGTGGACATGTATGCTGACGATTCCACTATCAGTGCCTGCGGAAAGAACGTACAGGAAATCGAACTAAAGCTAAACAACGACCTACAGGAAATATCCAATTGGTGTGACGAAAATAGGATGGTTGTCAACACTCGACAAAACGAACGTTAACATATGCATCAATCGAGATAAACTCTACTTGAGCTTCATGTTGATAATTTCCACACCTGGAAGGCCCATATACAAAATATACACAACACGATTGCCGGAAAACTCGAACTTCTGTGCAGGATAAAACAATATCTTCCATACAAAGCAAGGAAAACGTTCTACAACAGCTACATTCTACCCACATGGACTACTGCAGCACACTGTGGGGCAATGCAACAACATCAGACGCATCTACAAACTCCAAAGAATAATAACAGACTCTGAATACCGGGCTCCAAGTGATCCATTGTTGGAACAATTAAACTGGCTGCCACTACCGGAGCGCGACAAATACAGACAGTCGCAGTTGGTCTCAAACTTTCACTCAAGTTTTGTTGCAAAACATAAGCAATTGTAAAAATGTATAAAGAGCATCAGTCATTCAATAAGCCATGGGGTTATTAAAATAAAATACTACACAAACCTCTCGCTCCATATTCTGTGTATAGTACTCTTTATTGACGTCTGACCGTGGCATTTCATCCGCAATCTTCAGAGCGGCATCACGAACCTGCACGGGAAGACCTGTAGACATGCAAGAATATCAGATGAACATCACAAGTAAATTACATTCAGATGTTTCACATTATATTCATATGATACAAAATATGTACACACCTGCTATAACCAATGTTGCACCAAGCAAGTGTGATATATTATCATACAAATGGGTAAAACGTAAATTTCACCAAAACATCCCAAATTCGTGGAACTTGTGTGTTAATGTTACTTGACCAGTTGTAACAACATTGCATGGAATGTCAAATATAAATAACAACAACACAAACAGTTTTATTATCACTAAAACGGCAAGCCTGTTAACTGTTTTAAAGTGCTGAAAATTCACAAACCATATTCTAGATCGAGCAAGCAGGTCTGGCAAATGTTCTTGAGTTTGGAACAGGTCTGACAAATCTCTGTCTTCTTGAACCTCATCCGCGCTCCCGGACACCACCGGAACACAGTGAATGGACGTGCACATATCTTGCATTCCTTCGCAAACTTCTCTTTTGTCTGAAACAAGTGCACATCGAATTACAAGTGGCCATACACAAACAAATGTGACCTGTTCTAACGAAATGAGTCACATGTCAACAAAAAAAAGAATATTTATTAAGCTTTCCAACGGTGCAAAAAGTGTGGAGCTAGCTCACACACAGCCAAAGTTATTCGACACTGAACATGCCCGGGGTAGATTGAGAAAATTGCATTTGAAGTTCGCGGTCACGCAAGTACATGACCGAGTGCCTTGTCACTGCTAATTCAGCTTTTTGCTTCTATTTCATCTTTTGATGTATTCTAAACCCCCTCCCAAGTCGGCTTATTGTCAAAGATATGTCTTGCATGTAGTTTATTGCGGTTATCGTAACATAATCCGAGTATTTAGCAATGTTTCATTGCGGCGATCTGATCGATTCTGCTTGTATACGGCTAGCAAGTGCGCGCTGCGCATGCATTCACAGCTTTAAGCCAATCAGGGGACCGCGCTTCACAACTGGTGACGTTTGTTTACGGATAGGGCTCTCAGATAAACGTTCCTATTGGTTAAAATTGACGTCATTGAGGAATTCCTCTAGCAGATTCAGACAGTGAACATGCTGAGCTTTCCCGTAGTACCAAATATGTCCGCCATGCGGCGAGGAAAACCCCAAAGAATGCGACTCGAACAAGTGCGATTTATCGGCTTTGTTTTACGAAATTCATGCGTGAAATGTTACGTAGCCTTTCTAAAAAGGTTATAAAATGTAGTAAATAGTAATATAAATGGCAAATATGCATTGCCAACTGATAGAAAAGACATTAAAGTGTGCTTTGGTGACGAAAAGTCGAAATCATCAAAAACCACAGAGCAATGTTTATACAGTGTTTTCTCGAAATCAAGTTTGCTGACATGTGACTCATTTCGTTAGAACAGGTCACAAATATACTTTTTAGTCAACAAATAGTTATACCATATTATAAAATAATTCAATATGAATCAATATGGATTACTATGTTGGTTATAAAAATGTTTAGTCTGTTCAAGTAATAAAAGTTTCCAATTTTATTTATAATATTAGTATGATTATCATGTACAATTTAGCCAATACAATCAAATGTATCTCCAGTGGACGCTGCAGTGTAAATCCTTCTATGTCATCAGTATGTCCTTTTATGTCCAGACCACCAATGTGGACAAGTAGTGGACAATACAAACAAGTCATTTGGGACTTTCAAAAAGCTGTTGGGTATTGATTGTGGACAGATGTTCACCAAAGCAGGTCTCACTGTGACTATACGTACCATGCGAATGTATGGATTGTCTCCCAGGCATGTCTGACACAAGATGGGGAACTCCTGCAATGCAATCAGACACAATACAATACTGTTGAGAAGCTTGCACCACCATTTTCAGTCACTTAATATGAAAATGTAACACTGACAGCTCATCAGACGAAAACCACCCTAAATTACATTGAAGTTGAAATTATATACTTAATACTATACCTACAACTGGAAAAAACGTGCCAAGACATAAATCGTATCATTGGAATACAATGTTCATTAAACTCTAACGCACTTGACAGAATGCACTCATCCTGCATACATTACCTGATCTCATACTGATTCACGTGACACAGTCTAGTAGCTAGCCATGGCATGCTATGCATAGCACAGATAAGACTCGGGCATCTTTTATGAGATTTTGAATTTTGCTGGCCTGTTGCGGGTACTACACACAAAACAACTTTTTAATTAACTTGTTATACAATTTTATAGACAATGGCTGTCTTAACAGTTATGTTATGTTTTCTTCACGTCTACGAAAAAACATTTACTTGTGCGCAAATATACGAATTCATCAATTGCGTATGAACTGCAGTAGCTTCGAACCACTGTGAATTGCATTATAAATCGGCACGGTAAATGTGCGATCTAAATTTATATTTTGGGATTGATTGAGAGATGAAATCTAGCCAATAGTGAGCGCAATTAGTATAAGTATAAATATTTGACTGACTTCGGCAACATGTCAATTCATTTGTGCGTTTTGGCTGCTGAGTTCAAGGTTATTTTAGACCGCGACAGCAGTAAGGGCCTACTATGTTATCGCTCCGCCTCACTCAGTTCGCATCGCCAGACGAGGCGCGTTTGGTCTGAATTTATTTCAAAACTGTACACCATTCGCAAGATTTACTCAGTTCAACATTCAACAGTGTATATTATTTTAATGTAATACACATTTTAGTTTTATAAATCATGCATACACCGCGCAACCAGCACATTTGCTGTGGTGGTGGGGGTGGTGGCACCCCTGGCGGAATATAATCTATAACGCGCCTCGTTTATAACGCGGTTCCATTTCGTGGACCCCAACTACCGCGTTACGAGGCGTGACTGTAGTACAGCTCATTTTACTCACTGATTATCGTACTTTCCAAAAATATATAACATATTATCTATTCATAAAATGCATCTTGACTTGATAAGAGGTTCTCAACTTTGTTGTACATCACTGGGAATGCCATACATAGTGGTTACTACAGATCAGGGGTGTATGACTGAAATGGTTAATTAATGAGTTAATCAGTTAATCAGTTAATTAATGTAGAATACTCATGACCAGAAAATTTGTCCCGAATATTTACCATCTTATGAATATTGTAGTTACTGTAATTATTCAGATATTTATTCCGAACTTATTCAACACTTGTTGTGGTGAAATAAGTGGTTCTGGCTGATAATGTTGACAGGCTGCTGAACGATTTAAATTAAATGTTGGTCCAGTACGAGTTCTTGCGAACCGAATGTTTCAGCTCAAAAACAGTTTCTGCAATCGTTGTGCTCGCATGGGCCGATTCATCCGTACCTGCAACGTGTGTAGGCGAGCTACATGGGCCAAATCATCCGTCCTGATGTTGGGAAATATCTACGACTTGCGTATTATATATAATTTTTTTATATTTTTGCATCATTATTCAGGAAATTTTGTGATCTGCTTTGATGTACATGCATATTCTTTGCCGACCCTTCCTTGAAATTCGGGCATTGCGTATTATTTAATTTTTTATTATTTGATTAATATTCAGGAAATTTTGCGTGTCATTTCATTGCGTATTATAGATTATATATATTAATATTATTATTTGATTATTATTTGCCAAAAAATTGGATTTATTATTATTTCATGGTTAATATCGGGGGATTTGTATGACCTTACACGATTTGCGAATTATTTGCGTTGAATGTCATTCCATTGCGTATTATACGTATATATATATATATATAGGTGTACGGGAAACCGCTGTATATACACAGAGCAGAGCGATCAAAACGTGGTTGTTTGTGGGTTTCTAGTTTAATGTGAAATGTAGTAACAAATTAATGTAATAAATGTAGTATGATTAACTATACGTCATTTGCATAATGATGGGCATTTCCATGTCTGTGTATTTATATAATATATATATATTACATATATATGAATATAAAAAATTTATATATTAAATTTGCACCCATTATAATTTAGTTAATTAATATACACTGATATATATATATTATCAGTATATATTGTAGATATACACTGTATATATATATATTGTAGATATACACTATATATATATATATATATACACACACACACATCATTGGCGGGAAAATTGGTGGATGTAGAGGTTTGAAATTGGTGGTGTATAAAATTTGAAAAACAAGCGGAAATATTGATTGATAAGTATTATTCTTGTGTTAAGGTTATTCATAAAGTGGTACTGGACATATATTGAGTAGTATTTTTGGTTAAAGTTTGTTATTTAACAGTATTTTTGAACAGATTAGTATAGTGGGTGAAAAAAGGGTAATCTGGCTTCGACAAATTGTAAACAAGATTGAGCAAATCTCTTTATTGGATATAGTATATAAGAGATAAAGCAAAAGAGTAACAACAAATATTAAGTAAAACTGGAATAGGTATCATTGTTATTAAAAATAAACAAGCTTTTAGTGGGAAAATTGTTTGTTTATATAATGCCAACTTTTTAAAAACCCCAAAAGACTAAACTTATTGTTCTGGTAGCATAGGTAGTAAGTTGTTTAAACATAAATGTGCTGAGTTGCTGTACACAATAAACAAACAGTCTTTCTAAAGACTAAGGGGTTTAAACTAAGTTGATTTTGACAAATCGAAATATGGCACCGGGCAAGCGGAATGAAGGCAAGGAGGCACTTGGTGTGTAACCACTCCCACAGCTTGGTGGATTTTGCCGTATGGGGGTGGGGAAAAAACTTGGTCAGAGACAACGGGGGAAAGGGTTTACTTCCAATGTTTGGGGTGTTGGAAAGTGGACTGTCGACAGCAGAGTTAGCTAGGCTAACGGATATTGTAAGGGGTGAGAGTGGGGGGAGGGTGATTGCAAGGACAACAAATGGAGAAAGAACAACAGGAAACATGACATGCGGGAAAGGGTGACGGGGGAGAAAGTGACAGAGAAAAGGAGGGGGGGAAAAGGGACAGGAGATGAGAGAAGTAGTCGACAGGAGGAAGCGAAGGGAAAGAAAGGAAGTGAGAGGTGTGTGCCCAAAACGGAAGTCAATAACAAGGACGATGAAGGAAGAAAAGAGACCGGAAAGGAACAACAGAGAAAGCGGCGGGGGGAAAAAGTCAGCAACCAGGAGATGCAAAACGGAGGAGCACTCTGAAGCAGGATCGAGGGGGCTTTGAGAACAGAAAGGGTATTTATGGGAGACTCCATTTTGCAAAGACAGCAGGCATTAAGAAAAGGGAAAGACGTTGTTGTTTGTTTTCCCGGGGGGCTAGGATGAGCATGTGACTGAACGGGTAGAGAACGTTTTGGGGGCCCAAGGGGGTCTATATTAGTACATGTAGGGGCAAAAAATCAGACAGGGATAACAACCAGGATAGTAAAGAATACAGAGAGTTGGGAGAGACACTGAAGAAGACGAGTTGAACAGAATCTTCAGGAATCTTGCCAGTGATGAGGGGAAGGGGAACAAAATTTAGAAATTGCAAGAGGATGGCAATTAACGGACTATTTGAGCAGATGTGTGAAAAGAAGGAGTTGGATTTGTAGATTTTGGGTAAATTTTTTGGGAAAGGACATTTTTTGAGAGATGGCCTCCATCAAGCGGAAAGGGCGCAGAGTGTTCTCCGAGAACCTTCTTCAACGTGAATAATGGAACAGGTTGCAACTTTTTAAACTAGTTTGGGGGGGGTACACAGAGAAGCCAAAACTAGAGGATAGAAAGATAGCAAAAAAACATCAGCAAAAAACAGCCTGGAAAGCCCTACGGGAAATTTTGGGTTTTAAATGTGTTTGTTTAAATGCAAGGAGCATAGTAAACAAAAGAAATGAACTAAACATTATGGTAGAAGATATTGACCCTCACATAAAGGATAACTGAATCTTGGGACACCCGATATATCAAAAGCCGAATTAGGAATGACAGGGTATGAATGTTTAGGAAAGATAGATTAGGAAGAAGGGGAGGCGGAGTTATTTTATATAAAAGGGGTGTAACATGTTACAGGAAACCCAAAATTAACTGTTGGGTTAGTGTATGGGAAAAAAAGCATGGAAGAGAAGAAAAAAATAACCTATCAAAAAATGATAAAGGGACTGTATTTTAGGGGGTTTTTAAACCTTTGGGGATATACAGTGGACATCTCTACAAATGGAGAGAGGATCAAGAGTTTTTAAATTTAGTACAAGATAGTTTCCCTTTTTTTAACATGTGGGAACCAGGGGCAGAAAGTGTTTGACATAGTATTGAGTCACAGAATGAATTTTTAGATAATGCAAGATATGGAGCCACTGGGGGGTAGTGATCACAACCCGATACATTTTATCATCAAAGTAAAGGAGAAGGAATGAAAAATAAGGGACAGGAAAATTTCACAAAGGGAAAAAGGACAGGGGAATATTTACAAACATAGCTGGAATAACACACTGAAGAATAAGACAGAAAAAATGTGGAATTTTTAAAATAAATTGACTGGGCTTTTACAAATTTTTCCCCTTGAAAAAACAGGGGAAACGGCAAAAAAAAACACATCAAAGGAACCCTTAGAAAAAACAAGTACAAAAAATGATGTGGAAGACAAAAGACTACGGGGGGGGAAGAAGACAAAATTTATAAAGAAGCACTTAATCAAGCACAGCTGAAATTAAAATTTAAAGAGAAGCTACGGAAAAAAAACTTTTTAATATAAAACATGCACAAGAGTTTTTATGCGTATGTTAATAAACAGAAAGTTAGGGTAAGGTCGGTCCTCTTAGGGAA